>CM037852.1:49443097-49620640 GCA_021234595.1 Delia radicum
CGAATACCCAGGTGTCCGGCTGCCGCATTACTGTGATTTTCTTCAAGCACTCGTTTTTTCAAAGGCCGGCAACACCACAGCTTCCAGGGTGTACAATCATCATCGTTTAGGTGGCGTGGAAAATGTCCGGTACAGTTGATTTCCAATTATAGTAAGTCAGAATATTTTTCAGGACTCTTGCGTACGGTCTTCAATTTTTTTCTCTAACCAAGACAGTTAGGCGCTGTTGTCGTTGTTATTGTCGATGGAACGCTGGCGACATTTAGTACTTCTAAACGGCTGACGGGATAGGGCATCGGCGACGACATTATGTTTGCCCTTTCTGTATTGAACGGTAAAGTTAAATTGTTGTAATTCTAAAGCGCCATCTTGCTAATCTACCGGAAGGGTTATCAATCGAGTTTAGCATTTCAGGGATAAATGGTCTGTTAATACAATAAATTGGTAACCTTCTAAGTATGGTCTATTTTCCGAATGCCCCATATTATCGCTAAACATTCCTTTTCGGTGGCAGAATATTTGTTTCTGCTTTATTTAGATGACGGCTTGCATAAGCGATGACTCTTCCTGCACCATCGAGTTCCTGGGTTAAAACGGCGCCCAGACCATAATCGCTTGCATCAGTTTGTAAAGTAAAAGTTTTTGTAAAATCGGGACAGGCCAATACTGGGGCCCTCAGTTAATTTTGATTTTAGAGTTTCGAAAGCTGACTGTTGTTCAATTCCCCACTTTCCAATGCTTACCCTTTTTTCAGCAGTTGAGTTATTGGTTGCGAAATTGTGGCAAAGTCTGGAACGAACCGTCGATACCATGATGCGACTCCAAGAAATCGTCTAACTTCTTTTACATTTCGTGGCGACTGCATTTGTGATATTGCTGCTACCTTATCTGGAATCTGTTTTTATGCCTTCACTACTAACCACATGTCCTAGATATTTGGTTTCATCTTTTTAGAAATCGCATTTTTTTCCGGATTTATTCTTAGATTTTGCTGCCCTTAACCTGCGAAAGACTTCTTTCAAGTTAGCTAAATGTTCTTTTAATGTTTTACCGATCACTATAATATCATCAAGATAAGCGAAGGCATGAGGTTCCATATCAGGTCCTATTACACTAATTCTAGGGCTCGTTGGAAAGTGGCAGGTGCTGAATGTAATCCCAAACGGCATTACACGCCATTGGTATAAACCACGGCCAGTCACGGCAAAAGCGGTATATTTTCTGCTATCTTTATCAAGTGGAATCTGCCAATATCCGTCTTTAAGATCCAGGCTACTTATATATTTGGCATTACGTAGTCGATTTAAGATTGTGTCAATACGGGGTAACGGATAAGCATCGGGTACTGACCTGAGGTTGAGCTGCCGAAAATCTACACATGTCCGCCAGGTTCCATTCTTCTTTTTTGCTAAGGTAATAGGAAAACTGTAGGGCTGTGGGAAGTTCAATAACTCCTTTGGCAATTAGTTTATTTATTTCTGCATCGATTATGGCTTGCATTGCAGGGTTCCGTTGTGCGTAGCGTATCTCGATGGGGCGATCGTCTTTCATAATAATTTTGTGAGTAGCTATGTTGGAAAATCCGTGAAGATTTTGAATTTCGGCAAACTCATTTTCCAAAAATTTTTTATTGTTGTTGTTCGTTAGTAGTGTGTTCCGTTGAAATTTGATAAGTACGTTCTTCGTCTGACCTAGCCGAATTTAAAATATCATTAGAGGTTATTTTGTTCTCACTCACCTCTGCAATATTGTTGTTAAAAGATTCAACGATAGCCATGCATTTTTTCTCTACTTGGATGTTTAGGTTCGCATATTAAAGTTAAACCGGCACATATAATAGTGTGTTGAATTTTCGTAAAAAGTCTAATCCAAGAATCATATTTTCCGTTTGCTTCGGGCATAATTAGAAAAGTACACCTAGCTGTGATATTTCCGAGGGTTACAATGTATTGTGCTCCCTCTGTGACCACTTTTATTGATCCATCAGCCAGAACCACGTCCACATCTTCATCTACAAAGGTAGGCTTAGCCTTCAAGTATCTGGTAAAGGTTGATTTCATAAAACTCTTGGTAGCTCCTGTGTCGATGGTAGCGGTAACCAATTCTTCCCCGATTTTCACGGTCGCAGTCAGTCTCATTTCTTCACTCTGTAGAGAAGTTCGGTTTAATGAGGTTCTCTTTCTAGGAGGACCGTCATCCCTCAATGTTGACGACCTCCTACGGCATTTCCCGCACTTCGTAAGCAGCAATCTTCAGTGCGGACTCCCCGATGTCCACATTCTACACAAAATACATTATTATAATTATTGCTGTTAAATTATTATTACTATTCATTGGCCCAGTTAGCATGCGGCGATTTTCACCCCGGTGTTGTTGTGAATTTGTTGGTATACTTTCCAACTCACCTGCTAATTCAATTAAGTCGTTAAGTGATGAAAATCTTTTCTTCGTATATACAGTTGGTAATCAGGATGAGAATTATGAAAAATTCTATCAATGTTTTTTGATCCTCAGTAAGGTTACTGTGTCGGATAAGATTCTGTAATGACAATAAGTAGTCCTTAAACTTTTCTCTAGGACGTTGAACACGTTTGCGAATCTCATCTTCTAAACCTCTCAAAATAACGCGGGGGAAGGAAAAATACACAAAAATCGTGTTTTAAATAATTTCCATCCTTGCCAAGGCTTATTATTATTCCGGAACCAGGTAAGTGCCTTTTCACGGAAGAATTCCGGCATTATTTGGGGTAATTGGTCGAGGTGGACCCCATACATTTCTGTTAATTCCTCTACCCTATCAATAAATCCCAGGGGATCTTGACCTCCATCATATTTAAGACCCCACTTTCTTACCTGGTCTATCACGGCTACCTTTGGTTCTGATGGGACTGGTTTCGGTTCTACAACAACAAGAGATTTCTTATGTTGATGTCCGCTTTCCGATTTAACAGGTGATGTAGATTGATGACTGCCTCCTTCTGGAGGTACGGCAACGTAATTTTTGGTTGTATTGGGAACATCGTGTTTCGACTGTAATTCGCATAATCGTTGAAACCGGACCGGATCATGTTCTATAACTAGAAATTTGGCAAAACGCTTTCGGAGTTCCTCCACGTTTCCCGTGGAATTTAATTCGAATTCGCTTAAATATGAAATCAGTTCCTCCCGTTTTAGGGAATAAAACCCATGTCGATTTTAGCATTCTGTTGTTTTTAGTATTTTGTTCACACATAAATTTTAAAATCCCCGTTTTATTATTTACGAAAGTCTCAGCTCGTTTTTATGATATAAAATTTATGTTTTAATGTTTATTTCACACATCCACGATTTGTTTTTTTTTTTTTTTTTTTTTATTACGACACTCAATTTTTTTTTTCCCAACGAATTGTATTATTGACTGAGTATATTTGACAAATTCTCTTTTTTTTTTTCTATTTATAAGTATATATTTTTTTTTCAACCGCCACTTAATTTTCGTTGTAGTTTCTTATCAGTTATAGAGATGATCACGGAAAATTTTTAAATGTCACATTTATTTCAATCATTTATTTATATTTTTTCTCTCTTGGTTGGAAACAGTTTACTACTGTCCCTGCTCGGGCGCCATTGTAACGACGTGTTTTTCCACCTTATGCTGGGGCAGAGCTCGCGGCTGCCCAGGATTCGTTACAAACCATTTATTTATTTCCAAGAGAGAGAAACACTGTTCATTTAAGTTTTTTTCATATAACGTTATAATATTTATTTGTTAATTTTTCCGACGCTACGACAATACACGAATTACAAACACGACGATTAAACAATAAACAGGATACAGTCGCTATGGTAGGTAAGACGCTGGTTCAATGGTAAATATGGGAGATCGTTGACTCGGGAGAGACAAACGCTAATACTCTCACTACTGCTAATGGTAAACCGAGGGGTCCAATGAGTTGAGTCAGTTGCGGCAAAGAGAAATTGCAATCAAATCACGATAGCTCTTTGTCCCCTAATGTCAGTAACAGTGTGGGCAGTTAAACCACCAACAAAGTTCGCGTATTGTAGGCAGTCAAACCACCAATGAGGCCCTACTAGTATAGGCAGTCAAACCACCATATTAAGACAATTAAATGTAGGCAGTCAAACCACCAATAAGGCCCTACCAGTATAGGCAGTCAAACCACCAATATTAAGACAATTAAGTGTAGGCAGTCAAACCACCAACTATGTCTTACCTCCACGCGGGGCTGTCGACAGACTAGCCAAAATCTTCTAAGGCACCGCCTTTTATACAAAATGATCGCTCACAAACACACAAGACAAACAAAGCACACAGTTGTGATAAGTAGAAGTGGATAACAATGAGTAGTAGTACTATAATAGTGTTGTATTAGTTGGTAGTGCTTAATTATTCTTACGCTAGTGAACGCTAGGGGCGAGATAATAACCCGTTAAATTTGAATTTAAAAAGTATTTTCTTTTCAAAATTAATAAAAACTTAATTCATTAATTGTTTTGTATGAAAATTATATAAAATAAGGTAAATTCATTTAATAATATAAAATAAAAATAAAAATAGATGTTGGCAAAAACGAGTAACGACTTTTGCCGTTACAATTGTGTTGTGAATGAGGATGTATTTTTATTAGAATCCTTATTATTATAAATTATCATTATATTTTTGGTCTTAAATGAAGACGAATTGTTATTTCTTCTCCTCGAAAATTAATTAAATCCCCGTATTGATCAACTATCCGTACAGATATAGAACTTATCTCTCTGGAGTTCACTGGTAAATAAATTAGATTCCTCGGTATCTCATTGATTTTATATCCAGGTGGAACTTTAATTGCAAACTCATGCAATGTATGTGCATGAGAATTGTTTATGTAGGTGTTGACTACAATATTACATTCTATACGCAAGAGATTTACTTTAAAAATATTCACTGGCAAATCAGATAGGTGATACTCCTTAGGTTTTAAGATTTTTTTATTAAAACCTAACAATCGTCCTATTGAATTTTCTCCATTGAAAAATATTGGATCATCGGAAGTAAATATTTGAACTTGCATTGTATTATTATTCGCCTCCATATTAATAACTTTTCCTACATTACGTTTCTCATATTCCTCTTTTATAAAATTAACAATATCTTTCAATTCATATGATCCAATGGGCACTTTAATAACATCATTACCAATTTGAAATAAAATTGTTATAGTCATCAACATTGGTATGCTGTTGTATGAATAAAAATCAATCAATGCACATTCATAGTCTTCATTTAAATTTATGCGAGGAAAATAATTTGCTGATAAATCAGATGATCTTCCGCTCAATGTTAATGTTATTGACATTTTGCTGGTCAAATAGTAAGTGATATAAATTAAATAAAAATGTGTATTTCTTAAGCAATATAAATCTTTTTTATTTAATATTAAATATAATCAGTACATTTATATATAACTCTTAAAATTGTAAATTATTTCATAGGATGTTTCTTATTTATTAGCTTTATTATCCTCCTTTTTACGTTGACATTTATCTTCTGTGTGATCACTACTGCCACAATAATTGCAATATTTCAATTTTTCATATTTTACTTCAGAGCTCTTAAAAAACTTGTCCATTTTCTTGTGCTGTAGATATTTACTAATTGAGGATCTCGATATGATTAAATTAAAATATAAAATAGTATGCTCTTTTATACTTAGTGCTAGAATCTTATAATATTTCATTTTTATTAATCCAAGAATTGTGTTGATTTGAGAAACCTAACCATTTAACATATGCTCTATCGTCCTTAGTTTTTAAAATTTTTTTCAACAAGATATGTATCAGGAAAGCGAGTCTTTGAAAGTTCTTCATCATAAAATCCTCCTTCAATATTATTTCCTTGATAATCCTCCAAAATATATGTTGTAGGATATGTATTTCTTACAGATTTAATTTTGAAAATTTCTGTTGTCCAATTGGGGGGTATATCCCTTTTCAAAAATATGCTTATATTTGCTGATGCGTACATAATCACCAACATGAAACTTTGATATTTTATATATTTTTAGATGATTGTACACGGTATCCAACAGCATTTTTTCATTTTTAGAATTGACATCTATGGGTGCCATTTTGATTGTTCGATGAATTTTTTTATTGTATCGGTCAACTAATTCTTTATATAGCTCAATCCAATGATAAGATCCATTATAGCTAAATTCTCTCCACATCATTCCCTTTAAGGTTCTATTAAATCTCTCCACAATAGATTGCCTTCATTACACTATACGTTGAGTAATGATTTATGCTATGCTTTTCCATAAATTTTTTAAAGAGTTTATTAAAGAATTCTTTACCATCATCGGTATGCAAGTTTTTTGGTATATACGACCTAATTTGAAAATATTTTCCATTGCCTTGACAACATCTGTTGAATTTTTCGATTTAAGTGGTGCTGCCCAAGCAAACTTTGAAAATGTGTCAATAACTGTTAGTAGATATCGGAAATCATTATTATGTGCAGAATAATTTCCCATTTCAACCAGATCAGCTTGCCACAAATCATCTATACCTTTCATCACAACTCTGCGACGTTTAAAATATTTTCGAGCTTGTTTATGCAACTCATTTACAAGAATTCGTTTTGTAGTCATTTTTGATTTTTATATGTATGTCTCTTTTATTTCTGTTGTTTTATATGAATAAGAAAATTTTTGATGGTTGAGTCTTTTCTTCCAAAATAATTTGAATATATTTCCTCTCGTTTGTTAGTAAATGATGTTAACGCTATCCACAATGAAATTAAGCCTTTTGGCAGCATTCTATTTATTTTATATTAAATTTCTCATAATTGTAATTTTCAATATATATGACATCCAAACTTGTTGAATGTTATGCACTTATTAATTAATTTGTAATATATTCATTAGATTTTATATAATAATATCAGCTTCTCGCAATTCTTCAATTATTGAGACTATTTCATTATTATGATTATTATGACCAGCGACTTGTGATGCTATCAATAGCCGAAGGCGATCAACCAACTCATTTGGATCATTCCAATATATATAATTTGATTTATTTGAATTCAATTTCATTAAACCACTTCCTGTCTTATCATTTTTAAATAATTTACTTATAATGTTTCGATATTTATATGCTCTGGTGCCTTTTAGCTGTCCATCGGATTTATAATCTCTTTTATGAGCATTTGTTTCAATTAAAATCTTCTTGTAAATCCCCAATTCAGTTTTATCATAATTCATTGGTTTGAATAAAACATTAACTGATAAAGACCTGGTTGTAAGGAGCCACATTTGGTTTCCTACCTCAATTTTATCGTCATTTATTTTTATATTGCTGCTACCAAATTTCCATTCTCCACTAGAATTTTTATGTGGCCCATATAGAGTATCCAACATATTTTTTTTACCCAACCAGGATAAATCTATCGGATTTGCTGGAACATTAATATCATCATTCTCTATTGTATCCTCTTGAGAATAGAAATTTTCATCATCATTTGTCTTATATAAAGACTTTAGTGTCTCATCTTCACCATTAGTACTTATATGTTCTTTCTTCGGAGTACTTGACTCGAATTTCATCGGTACTTTGTTAACGCTAATATTTGAGTAATTAGCCATTTCATTTTTAATTTCATCTTTAATAATTTTTGAAATTGTATTCGTATTTTTAGAAATATCAATAAATTCCTTCAATGGTTTCGTTATAGGCCTAAATGTATCTTTGAGTTGTTTAGATGTGTTAGATTCATCAAATTTTATACTTTGAAATTCCTTTTCAAAGCATTTCTCGTCTTTACTAATTCTTCCAAAACTTTTTCCTCCATCGTTTATTAGTTTTGAAATTATGATTAGGTATCGGCAAGATCAGATATCTACTGGCTGGTCTGGTTTATCAGATCAGGTGTCTGCTGACTGGTCTGGTTTTATCAGATCAGGTGTCTGCTGGCTGGTCTGGTTTATCAGATCAGGTGTTCTGCTGGCTGGTCTGGTTTATCAGATCATGTGTCTGCTGACTGGTCTGGTTTATCAGATCAGGTGTCTGCTGGCTGGTCTGGTTTATCAGATCAGGTGTCTGCTGGCTGGTCTGGTTTATCAGATCAGATGTCTGCTGGCTGGTCTGGTTATCAGATCAGATGTCTGCTGACTGGTCTGGTTTATCAGATCAGGTGTCTGCTGGCTGGTCTGGTTTATCAGATCAGGTGTCTGCTGGCTGGTCTGGTTTATCAGATCAGATGTCTGCTGGCTGGTCTGATATCAATCTAATTGATTCAATGATCTATTCGTAACTAACTAATATTTATGAATTCATCCTTTTATATTTCAATGAAAATATTAAACGATTTTCTATAGCGACCTGCATCTAAATCATCATCTTTGCTTATTATTAAAAATCCATACTTGTCTTTCCAACATTCTTGACATATATCATAAAATTTCTTATAGCTCATATCCATTCCAACGTGATCGCTATATATGTGCTTCATATTCATTTCATCCTGCTTAAACATTATAATCATATTTGCATTATCTCGTACTAAATGTTTTGGAATTCGGGTATAAGTTTGACATAAATAAAAGGAATCCACATTTTTATGACGACCCATACAAAAATATTTACGAATATTATTTTGCTTCTCGCAAGCAACATCATCAAATATAAAAATTGAATTATTTTTAGCCTCATCTGGCGGTATAACACTGTCGTTATCAGAAAATGTGAAATATCCCATTCCTTTTATCGGTGATATAAGCCTCTTCAAGTATTCATATTTTGACTGATAGAGTGATTTTGAGTATAAGTATATATTTTCAAATTTAAGGCCGCTTGGACTTTCAATCAGACTAATCATTACATTGGTCTTTCCACAGTTGGATGGTCCCACTATAAGACATCTAATAGAATTGGGTAATAAGACATTATGTCTTTTTTTCTCGTGAATACTAGTTGAGGAATCTACATTCCTTACAATAATATTATCGTGTTGTTTGATCAAGCGCATTTTCATAATTAAAATTTAAATTCTAAAATTTTCTATTTTATTAGTTTTCTAGATATATAAAATGGTCATTCATTACAATAAGCCAGTTAATCATACATCGACTATCTCAGGGAGTGGTTTGGTTGATAGAATTATCGATTCCTTACCAGTTGAACTACATTTACCAGGTTATCAATATTGTGGACCAGGCACCAAACTAGAAAAACGGATTAATAGAGGTGATAAGGGTATAAATCCCTTGGACGCAGCTTGCAAAGAACATGACATAGCGTATTCCCAAAACAAGGATATTAATAAACGACATCAAGCTGATAAAATACTTGAAAATCGTGCTTGGGAAAGAGTTTTAGCCGAGGATAGTAGTATTGGCGAGAAAACTAACGCATATCTCGTAAGCAACGCAATGAAAGCAAAAGTTAAATTTGGAATGGGATTAAAGGAGAAAGATAAGAGAGGAAAGGACATTTTTAAGGCTGCAATAAGAATGGCTACAAGAAGTTTAAAGAAGGAAAAGCCCAGAGATATAAATGATGCTGTTAAAATTGCACGGAGAGTAATCAATAAATCGTTAAAAGGAAAAAAATCTCAAGTAGTAATACCTCGCATAATTAATGTTCCCAAAATTGGAGGTTTCTTGCCTTTAGTACCAATTCTTACTGCACTCGGAGCCTTAGGTGGTCTATCTTCTGGTGGCGCAGCTATTGCTAAAGCAATTAACACTGCAAAAAATGCTAAGCAACAACTAGAGGAGGCTATTAAACATAATAAAACAATGGAGGCTATTGCGATGGGAAGAGGACTATATCTTAAGCCATATAAGAACGGATATGGTCTTGTATTTAATAGATCATCAAAAACCTACTAAAGATGCTACCCAAAAGACCACTCACTGATGTCGATTTAAGGATATTTGCAACACATATTCCATATTTTAGAGGCGTTTTTATGAGAGATTCACTCCCCCAACGCCCCAGACGAAAAGAATGTGGAATTGTTAATTTGGATTCTTCAAATGGTCCTGGAACCCATTGGGTAGCATACTATAAAAATAATCAAAAAACAGAATATTTCGACAGTTTTGGAAATTTGCAGCCACCGTTGGAAGTAGTAAAATATTTAGGTAGCAATATAGAATATAATTATAATCAACAGCAAAAATATAATTTATATAATTGTGGACATTTATGTCTAAAATTTTGAATGAAATTAATAATAAATAAATAAATAAAAACAAATAATTTTTCTTTTTTTAATTTTATTATATAATTTTTGATTTATTTAATAACATTTGATTACATTTTAATTCCATACTGGATATGCAGTATTTTGAAGAATAATAAATTCATTAGGTAAATTGATTTGCTCCAGGTGTAGTTGATATGATTTCTCATCTACACCAACTTCTTTTTTAATGTGATAATTTCCAGAGGATAATTCTATTAGCTCTTCATCAGTCATGGCGTTATATCTGGTAGGCAGAAATATGACGTTATTTGGCACTTCTAGTCTCAAGCATTCACCAAATTTAGTTTTAATTTTTTAGGGCGTTCAACACCGTATACGACTTTAAGTTCTCCATATCTTTAATATATAGAATTTGCTTACTGTTGAGGCTATTGAATTTATTGATTAATGATGATGATGATGATGACATATTTAGAAATTTAAAATTTTAATATGTAAATAAAACAATGTATTATTTTTTATAACTTTACTGTTTGACAACTTTTTTACTGAATGATTGCTCTTACATTCAACTTATTAAAAGGAAAGGAAATAATTAAAATCATTCTTATGGTTTAACTCCACCCATTCTTATGGTTTAACTCCACCCATCCCCCCAATTGATCAATTTGGAGTGAGAGAGTGTATTCAATAGGAAATATTTGCACCCCCTCACTCTTATATAATGAGAACTTGGGGGTATATTTGTGAAGTATCCTCTTTTTACATTAAACATTTTATAATTAGTATTATAAATTATATCGAAGGAGAAGAAACAACAATCTTGAAACAATGATATTAAATCCAACACTACGAGAGAGAATTGACACCTTTCTTTTTGAATATGATGGACACATTTCTTTTGAGGATCTCCATTATATATTAAACTTTACGAATATAATGGATGAATTTGAAAATAAGGAGTGCCTAGACTCGATACATGGGGAACATTTCATTGATTGTCCATGGTCTATTGATAGTTGCATAGAGGGACCAGATACTTGCAGCTGCTTCATCTATAGACAGAGAAAACGATCTATAATTAATTTTATTGAAATGTATTATAAACATCTAAGCGTATAATAAATGAATACAATGAAAAATATACAAAATACACTGTCTTGTATATTATTTTAAATATTAGGCAAATTTTACTATGTCACCTAAAACACTTGACACATTATGTCTGTAGGCTGATCCCTATAAAAATTTTACATGTATATCAATGAGACGTACAAGACGTGTTTGATCATGATTTGATCTGTTCACTCAAAAATATTCTCATAATGTAAACACAATTTAAATAGTATCCAAATTTTACTATGTCGCCTAAAAACACTTGACATAATACTGTCATCCACATATTTTAAATATTACACTAATTTGATTATATATTGTGTACAAATTCTTCTCAAAAATATTTTCATAATGTAAACACAAAGAATTTTCTATGCACATATGGGATTATATATCCCAGTGAAAAAACTGGGCAGAAAATTCTTCTTTTTTTCATAGATGTAAAATTGTGAAAAGCCGTCGGTAAAAACATAATTGTGTAATAAAAATATTCTCCACACACAGAATTTTTACTGGGCCAGATGTTTATGAAAATTTATCTTTTTTCACTGAGTCAGAAATTCCACTTTTTTTACTGGAGCAGAAATTCTTCTTTTTTTCATAGATGTAAAATTGTGAAAAGCCGTCGGCAAAACATAATTGTGTAATAAAAATATTCTCCACACACAGAATTTTTACTGGGCCAGATGTTTATGAAAATTTATCTTTTTTCACTGAGTCAGAAATTCCACTTTTTTCATTTAAATTTATTTTTTT
The DNA here is from genome assembly GCA_021234595.1 of Delia radicum. Classification (NCBI taxonomy): domain Eukaryota; kingdom Metazoa; phylum Arthropoda; class Insecta; order Diptera; family Anthomyiidae; genus Delia; species Delia radicum. Next base: position 49,455,165 of record CM037852.1, read on the forward strand.
CACTGCACAAATTTTTGAAAATTATTTTTTTAAATTTATTTTTTTCACTGCGCAAATTTTTGAAAATTTATTTTTTTTAAATTTATTTTTTTCACTGCGCAAATTTTTTGAAAATTTTTTTTTAATTTATTTTTTAAATTTTTTGAAATTTTTTTTTTTTTAAATTTAAAATTTATTTTTTTCACTGCGCAAATTTTTTTAAATTTATTTTTTTTCACTGCGCAAATTTTTTGAAAATTTATTTTTTTAAATTTATTTTTTTCACTGCACAAATTTTTTGAAAATTTATTTTTTCACTGCGCAAATTTTTTGAAAATTTTTTTTTTTAAATTTATTTTTTTCACTGCACAAATTTTTTGAAAATTTATTTTTTTTCACTGCACAAATTTTTTGAAAATTTTTTTTTTTAAATTTATTTTTTAAATTTTTTTTTTAAATTTTTTTTTTTGAAATTTTTTTTTTCAAATTTTTTTTTTAAATTTTTTTTTTTGAAATTTTTTTTTTTTTAAATTTTTTTTTTGAAATTTTTTTTTTAAATTTTTTTTTTTTTTAAATTTTTTTTTAAAATTTTTTGAAAATTTTTTTTTTTTAAAGCACTGGCAAAGCACTGGCAAATTATGATCTGCGATGCTCTGCCGACATTCGTTACAAATTCCCCATTTTCCCCCTCTACTTTTATGTCTTTTCCTTAAAGTTTTCTTTAAATAAAATTAAATCTTGAAGATTCTTGTTAACCCATGGAGTTAGCTCAAAACGCAACGGTTTTTTACATTTAGTTACTACAGTTGAATTATTTATAGCACCTTTAATACAATGCACCAATACGTTTGTTAATTCTGAAGAATTAAATGACGCATAGTTGTTAGGTAAATTATTAAACAAGTATTCTCTAGCCTTTTCATAGTCACAGTGTGTCTTTTCAATCTCTACATATCCATTTTTCATTACCTCTTTCTTAAATTTACAGCAAATTATATTGTGATCAGATAAATTACATTCAACTGAATCAATATAAATTTCTTCAGAAAACTTGCTAAAAACATGATCAATACACGTCCTACTGACCGGTCTTGTTATTAAATTATGAGCACTGTCACAATCATAATTTTGAAAAACGGTCAACAAATCAATAAAAATGAGGATTTTGAATGAGATCAATGTTAGAATCTCCAACTATAATTATTGGACTCCGAGCATGTTCGCTTAAAATACCGTCAAAAATATTAATAAAGTCATTTACGCTACACTTTTGCGATCGATAAAAAGACACTATCTTCAAAGGTTTCCTTTCAACTTTAACACTGTTCAAAGTCACAACTATAAGCTCAACAAAATTACTACTCTTGCATATTTCAACACTAAATTGTATGTTTTTATTAATATATATACTCGTACCACCGTAAGCATCTTCTCTACAACAATGTATATTATTAAAACCTGGAAGTTTGTAAATTTGCGTAATATCCTTCTGAAACCAAGTTTCTTGGACAGTAACTTAGTAACTTAGGAAAGCTTGCTATCAACGATATAAATTTATTAAATTTATCAACAGACGAAACGCTTCTGATATTTATACTAATAATATTAAGAAAATTTAAATTCAAATTACAAAAATAAGTTTTGAAATTTGCAAACTGTTGGAAATATTGATTTTTAATCATAAAAAATAGAAAATTATAAAAATTATACAAATTAAATATATACATTCCTTTTTAAGGGGACACGTAAAGCAGCACCATCATCGCCATCATCACTTGAATTAGCATCATCAACTCTTCTACTATTAACCATAGATCTTCTCTTCCAATGTTTATTTGTAGTTGCTTCTAATAACATATTATCAACATCATCTTCATCTCTGATAAGCTGTTGTTTTGCAATATCACTTTTTCTACAATAGACTCTGCCATTTCTTACATAAATATGTTGATAACCAATAGTTTTTAATGATTTGGCATAATAAAAAAGGTTCATAGTTTCCTTGCTATGAAAATCATTTACAAACACCTCACTTGTACTTTCTTTTTCTTTCAGTTTGGATTTGGAAGCCATCAGCCGTTCCTTATGAAATTTGGAAGAAAATTTAACCACAACAGTTTTTTTTCCATCCTCAGATTCTTTTTTAGTTCTAAGAAAATATGCAGCATTAACAGCATTCGGTTCAAAATGAACACCAACATCCTTAGACAGATAAACTACAGCATCCATTGCATTATCTTTGGCGTCAACTTTCAATCCTCTTATTACACAATCATTTTGAACTCGATAATCATTCAGTATTTTTACAGATGTCTTTAAAGTTTTTATTTCAGTTTTCAATTTTTATTTTCTTTTTGCACTTCTGCTATCTTCTTCTTATTTTCTGCAACATCTTTAAATACTTCATCGAACTTCGCTGACATGAAATTTATCGATTCAGTCAGCTGATCCAATTTTTCTAACTTCTCTAGTTTTCTAAGCTCAGTTTTAATTGTATTTAGTTCAGAGATCTGCAAAACACCGCACATGTGCGAATGCTCTCTTACTAATGAAGAGAGCATGAGAAGATAATTTGTATTTTTATTTAATAAAATCATTTAGTCTTGTTGGATCATTCATGCGAGCAAGTTGTGTAGTCGCTTGTTTCTTTTTCCAGGGTTGCCATTTAGATTTTATATAATTCCTATGAGCAGGTTGTGTAGTAGCTTGTTACTGGACAACACTGAATAAAATGTTAATATAGAATGGGAGAGAATGCTTTTTTATTTGCCGAAAATTACTTCGGTAAAGCTGAGTGCTTAGTGTGCCAACGCACTGTGGTGCGTGATTATAAATTTTTCATAGAAAGGATTCAATTAAAAAAATCTTGCGAAACTCACATTGCCATCATCAGTGCATACTTAATTTATTACACTGCAACCAACATTTCTTATTGGATTTCGAAATGTTTCTCAACGTATAATCAACATGCAAAAAAATGGATTATTTTTTTTTTTTTCTTAAACTATTACTTTTTTTATAATTATGAATTAAATAAACTCATATACTTAAAGCGTTTCAATGGTGCAATTATTAATTTTTTGAAAATATGAAATTTACTCGGAGTTGGTTTACAGAACAGGACCGATAATTTTGTTTTTTCTATTCACTTTAATATAAATACGAGTACCAATTACATAATTAGCCCTGAATGATAATAACAAAAATTCAAATTAAAGTTTTACTAAAATTATAAAACATATAATTATCCAATTTAAAAATGTAATTACGTAATTTAAAATGAATTTTATATTGTTTATTTTCAAAATAAAAAAATAAAATTTTTTTTTTACCTTCCAAGCTTTCATTAAAAGTTTATTTGACATTAAGTCTTTAGTTGAGTACAAAATAAAATACCAAATTAAATGATATTTTTAATATATTTATATCACATGTGGCGATTTGTGTTAATTTTTTTTTTAATTTGTTAGGGGACAGCACCAAATATGTCCTGGCAACCCTAATGCAATGAGAGAAAAATAAATTACGCTCAAAATCAAACAACCAACACAAACATAAATGTGAATGTATGTGTGTAGGGATCCCTGATTTAGTTCTTTCCTGATTTCGCCATCTCCTTCTTTACACAAATGACAGTTGAAAGTTTCTTTTTCATTTTTTAATAGACTCTCAAACTCTCTTTTACTCAATTGAGTGCATTGAAAATGAAAATTTTTCCCGCACTTGTCACACTCTATAAAATCATCTGATTCCTCTTTGATCCCATCTTCGCAATGATTACAAAGCATTATTATTTTTTTATTTGCCAAACTACGGCGAGCTTTATTTTTAGGCATATTTTATTTTTTCAAACACCTTATGATTTATTTTATATGTTTACAACTTTGTGAAATATATAGCACAGTTTTTAATACAAAATTTTAATTTTTTCTAAGAACGATTAAGCACTGACAAAATAGTACGTTTTATTCAAAGGGTTGTACGTTTTATTCTTCAACATATTGCAATGACAACTACTAAAGCTCGCGGTTCTCTCGCTTTTATAAAGCTATGGGCAAAAGAGTTCACCGACCATAACATCACTAAGCAATTGACGCGTCTCTGGTTAGACCAATTTTAGAATATGGCTCTGTTATTTGGGATCCTCAATACCAGATATACATCGATCAAATTGAGTCGGTCCAGAAACAGTTTCTTTTATTCTGCTTACGAGATTTTTACAGTGATACTGTTACAAATCTTCCATCATATACAACTAGACTAACACGTATTAAACTGCTAACTAACTTAATTAATGACGATGTTTCGTCCGAACTTATAAATGATATAACGTTCAACGTTCCTCAACGTGCAACCCGAAATTTTAACCCACCATACCTTAAATTATTCCGTCAATACTATGCCAATGCTGATCCTGTTAGAAGAATATGTGCTGATTTTAATAATCTCTACAATTTATTTGATTTTTCAATTAATGCTAAACGTTTTCTTAAATATCTACATTGTAATATTTAAACTTTGATTGTAATTTTTATATTTTAAATTGTTAAAACGCAATCTGTAATCATTTATTCCATAGACTGAATAAATAAATAAAAAAATAAATAAATATATGAATTTATATAATTATGTCTGGTTAAATACACTGGCAGACAAAAACTTATAAGTGTATGTAAAATAATATATTGCTTTATGCAAACGTTTTAACTCGGGAAATGAAAGATTTATAACCGTCAAAAAACTAGGTATTTTTGTTTAGTGAACTCAAAATTTTCAGATTTGCAGACAATTTAAAAAGCAAATGTAATATATAAATGAAGCTTTTCCGATGGGTTCCCATTGAATTTAATAAAATTCGGATATAGGATAAAGGAGCAAAAACTTATGATCAACGTATTTTTCAGCGAACCAATCCCATGTTTTGTGGTTTAAAAGTGGCAATGAAATTTAACACATCTTTGTATGAAAATATGTTTAGGAAATTTTAACTTATTTAAAGCAGCGTTAAAATACCAGAAAAAACACACATTTTGAAAGCCATTCTGACACTACGTAGGCTGCCACTTATTTGAATTATTTAAATATTTATTCATCGTCTTCTTAGACAGTGTGCAATTAATACTATAATTAATATGCACATATTTTTCAATTGTTTGAGATAGGCGTGGTGGAGAAGATTAAGCATACTTTTCTAAAAATCATAACTACATTGTAAATTTTTTATTGAATTAGACTGCGCAGTTTCTGGTAACACAACCTTCATCAGTAATCCTTTTTGACAATACTGTAATTATTTGTTATGGTTTTTATTGTTCGATTGCATCTATATGAAATGTTTATTTATTAAATGCAATCCTGACCGCGGCTTGAACCTGCTTTCTTTGCCACATGCACTTCGCACTACACTTTAGACAGATGCTCTAACCAATTGATCTAAAGTAGGTCGATTTTTGCTGTGGCTTAAAACCAGTTTCAATTACGCGGGGTCGATTTTACATTTAATTGTAATTGCAGAAGATAGCTAAGACAAACACCACAACAATTCACAATTGTTAGAAAATCATATGTAATCTAATTTCCACTATTTCCCACATTTTGTGAGTTGGCGCAGCTATGATGTATTTTTTGTACATACGGTAGTTTGGCTATTCACGTAGTTGGGGAAGAGTTGCCAGGGAGCAAATTTTTGATATATTTTATTGGGGATTTTTGAATTTTTCTATTTTTTCTCCTTTTTCATATATCCGACTTTTTTTAAGATCAGAGAAGCCCATCGGGGCTATAATATATGCCCTGTATTAACAAAATCGAAGCGTTTAAGCTCACTAGTGTGATTGTAGTCTGAAAGAAATGATGACAAACAAAAAATATACAATTGGAAAATTTAAAAATATATCTGACATTTCCCAGGTCTTATTTAAGCTAAATTATGTTTTTCCAATTCACTTTGATTTATATTTTAGACGATTTCAGATGCTTTTCAAGCGTTCTTGAGTGTTTATCCTTCACCTTTAACTTTTTCATCAATAATTACAATTTTCTTTAATCAAATTTTTAAATAAAAAACTTTAAAATTTCTAAAGAGATTATCATTATTTTAATACAAAGTTGCTTCATTTTAAAATGTCGCATTTCAAGGAGTGCCGACAGAAATTTGTTTACATTTAGTCTAAAAAAAAAATTGTGAAAATTTGAGTTAAATTGGACCAGGTTAACACATTTTGCATATCGAGCAAGTTTGAGGCTTAAATTTATTTCGAAAAATGAATAAACATTGTCTCTGTGTGCTGAAACGAGTCGCTTTAATGGATTTTGAGACATCCTAATATATATCGTAAGAAAATACTAAAAACTATGTTAACAGATGCGGTCGTAGCGAACCAAATAAAAATAAAGTTTCAAATTTTGTAATTTCACAATACGACACACGTAAACTTAAGTTTAGGTCGTAGTGGCATCTAATTAGTGGTATCTCAGTTTTAAAAGAATATGTCAAAATACACAGAAAAAATTATTGTCAAGAGAATGCAATTAAACTTTTATTCGATTTCAATCTCACTCTCAATTAAATGTTTAATATGTATTAACTATTTAATTGATAATGTATTTGGTATAAAAAAATGTCCAGTTTTTAAAACGTATAATAACAACATGGAAAAAATTGCCAAAAGTAAAATACAATTGAACTTAAAAATTCGAGTTTTGTTAATTTTGTTTCAATTGTCTCTGGCTTGTTGGCGTAAACACTTACCTTTGACGGCACCCCACAAATAAAAGTCCAACGATGTCAAATCGCAGCTCCGAGGTGGCCAAACGACATCAGCTCTGCGGCTGATAATGCGATCTTCAAAAACAGGGCGCAAAACATCGAGTGTAGCTTCGGCTGTGTGGCACGTAGCACCGTCCTGTTGAAACCAAATGTTGCCAATATCCTCCTATTCAATTTTTGTGAACAAAAATTCGTTCAACATGGCCCGATAACGATCGCCATTGACTGTAACTGCCACTCCTTGCTCATTACCATGATTTTCAAAGTAATGTCGCAATATTTCCCATCGTTGTTCAAGCGTGTACACAACCATATTCTTTCAGCGGAAGGATAAAACTAATTATCTGTCAAATCAGACATGAGCTAAGTGTTACCATTCACGAAATAATCACTAGTTGAAAAAAAAAAAAAACGTTAGATGGCGGACCCTTTAGTATCAACAAAAATTTCCAATAAAATTTCTCCTTTGCCCCCCCACTAGCTACATGCCTGACGGTGGGTTATGGACATTAGGGTGACAATGAAAAATCAACTTTCGATTTGTAATGATTATCGCGCAGATTATTGTGCCACTTGGTCTAAAACTCACATGCTGAAAATTTGAGCCAAATCGGATAACTCGATCACGTGCACCTTTGAGGTCAAAATTCAAATTTTGGGGAATTCAGTATATTCAGCTGTAATGGAGCTAAAATAATGCTTTTTATATTTGAATTATACCCAAATCTGAGCGGATTACTGTGCCACATAGTCTAGAGTGTGAATGATGCAAAAATTAGGCAAATCGGATAACTCTAAGCCGTGCACCTTTGAGGTCAAAGTTAAAATTTTGGGAAATTCCTTATATTTTACTATAATTGTTCTAAAATTATCGCTTTTTTACGTATGTTGATTAAAATTGTTCCCAAAATTGATATCTTAAGAATTTTAAAAAATATTCAGAAATATTTTTAGTAAATTTAACACTTTTGTGATACGGGGGTCAAAATTACCCATTTTCCTTAATTAGCCTTAAATCCATTTTTTTTTAAGTGTAAAACATAAATTCTGTGCTTCGGTTGTCACAATGACCCATTAAAAATAAAACTTCAAAACCAATATTGAAAAAAAAAGTTATATGTGAATGTTTTTTCGTAAAGAAACAAAAAGGTCCTTAAGTTTTATTTTAATAAAATTATGTTTTTAATATTAATAAAGTAAATGTCCTTTTGCAATAAGTTTTATTAAATGTACTCATTTCTTAAATTTTGTAAATTAGCATGCTTTGTATACTGTTGTCGATAGTTTTGAGCAACCTGAAAATAAAGACAATAATTATTTAATTTAGTTGAGTTTAAAAATATCTTACTTTGAACCGCTGTTCTTCGTCTTTTGTGATAATCTTCAACAAGCTTAATACCTCGCTCGGCACAATCGTTTACAATCTTTAGTTTTTGAATAATATCTTTTCCTTTTCTTTATTCTTCACTATCTTTCCAGGTACTTGGGTCTTGTTGTAAAAAATTCATTGAAATTTGGAATCTCTTCAAAAGTTTTTTCGTATTTTTAGAGACTAGTTCTATCAAAATTGATGAATTATCTTTAGCAAAAAAAGTTTTAAGATTTTCTTTTTTAATTAAAAACTACTTCAAAATTTCTTCTCCTTCCTCCAACTCTTCATCTTGCATTAACGTCAACATTTTTTGGTCATTTTGGTTTTAGTTTCTAGGTCTATTCTATCATCGAATAAACTGAATGCAACACATTCATCATTAAGGTAATACAGGTGATTAGTAAACTTAGATTTGGCTCTATCTGCAATTTGTACATTTATTTTTGAATAATCTTCCAAATTTCTCAAAAATACTAAGTCGTTTAAGGAAGCTTGCTCGGCTTTATCTGAATGGAACCAGGAAAACGCGTAACACTTTATAATAAAGCCTGCACCTTCAACTAGACCATTTATTTCCAATTCTGTAATTTCTGGGAATTGATTGCGAAATATCAATATCTTAATTCAATATATTAAAAATTAGTTAAATTTAGAGCACCTGGTTTAAAAAATGTTATGCCACTAGGAGGACTTCCACCAAGAAATATAATTATTAGTTCCAGGAACTCTTTGTAGTCATTACGAGGAAAGTCCTCTTTAATTTTTTTATTTGCAAAACCTAAAATGTTAGCGCATTCATCACCTAATATTTCTTTTATTCGAGGTATCGTTAATCCCGTCAAATATTCATCCTTTTTTGCGTTTGACCATTGCTTTTTGAATTTTTTAAATAAACTTACTTCTGGACCAGTCGAAGCACATATTTTTTGTTTTATTGAAAACAGCTGCTAGAATTATTTCAAATACATGGTGTCTGCAACCTAGGAACAGAATGTTTCTTCTTATCTTTTTTTCTAAAATATTGCAAGCCCCTTTAAATATGCCGGTGTTTGAGGCGGTTGTGTCGGTTGGCGCTTGTTTGTATCTACGCTAACAGATAACATCATATTTTACGGGGTTGATGTCTAACAGGTAACTTACAGGTTCTTATACTATTTTAATTCGTAACGGAAACAAAACTTTTAAAATGGGTAGTTTTGACCTTTGTAGCTAAAAAGGATTAATATTTCAATTTCAAAATAATTTTCGTGTTTAGGATTGATTATTTTTTTTTTCAAAATATTTAGTTTGAAGTTAATTCAAGAACAAGTGTTAATTTGTCTTCCGTATCGCTAAAGGGTTAAATTTACTGAAAATGTTTATTAATATTTTTAAAATACTTAAGACATCAATTTCGGGAAAATAAAAGGAATTTCCCAAAATTTGAACTTTGACCTTAAAGGTGCACGGCTTAGAGTTATCCGATTTGACTATGTGGCACAGTAAAGCGCTCATATTTCGGTATAATTCAAATATAAAAAGCATTATTTTAGCTTCATTACAGCTGAATATACTGAATTTCCCAAAATTTGAACTTTGATCTCAAAGGTGCACGTGATCGAGTTATCCGATTTGGCTCAAATTTTCAGCATGTGAGTTTTAGACCAAGTGGCACAATAATCTGCGCGATATTCTTTAATATTGTGAAAAAAAAATTTGCCCATATATTTCATTGTCACCCTAATGGACATGTATGACCTCGAATCACTTCATATATGAGCATGAACGAGTTCATACATATTCATAAATGGATGCATATATGTTGATTCTTAACTAGAATATTTATTGTATTTATTGTTATCACACACTTTGTTAGTCCATTTTAAAAAGTAAAATAAAAAATTAATTAATTCCCTTTTAAAAATCGACATATATGGATTCATACATGATTTCAAGTCTTATATTAAAAGCAGAGGATTATATTGGTTTACAAGGAATGCCACATAAAAAAAATAATATTAAATATAGAATTAAAAAATTAAATATACCAATAATAATAATAATATTAAAAGTTACATAAAAAATTTAAAACAATATATAAATAAACAGAAAATAAAGATATGATAACATTTTACAAATTAATCTCAAACGAGAAATTTTTTAAAAAATTTTGTTATAATTATTATTTAAAAAAAAAATAAAAATTATGTTTTTTCGACCTATAATTCTGTTATGAAAATGAAAATTTATTCAAGTTCAAGGCCATACTCTATATTTCTTTATTAGGATATTGTCCTAACAAATAATCTATAGAGTTTTTTGTTTTCAATTTATTAATTGACTACCTTCAAGAATTTGTTGATGGTTATTTAAGCTTAGCAAAAGATTCAAATAAAAATTTCCTAAAAAGAATTGCGTTGCTAAAGGGTCCGCCATCTAATGTTTTTTTTTTTCTACTAGTGCTTATTTCGTGAATGGTAACACTTAGCTCATGTCTGATTTGACAGATAATTAGTTTTATCCTTCCGCTGAACGGATATGGTCCGTATGTTCGTTATCTTGTGAAAAAAGTGAAAGAAACTGGCATCCTCATCGATAAACCAAAGCGTGAAAAGCCAAAAAACAGTGCGTACACCCGAGATTTGCTGCTGTGGCAGAAAGTGTGCGTGAAGCGCCATCAACATCAATTCACCGTCGTTCTACACAATTGAACATTTCGGAGACATCATTGAGACGGATTTTGCATAAAGACCTTGGTATGACGCCATACAAAGTCCAATTGGTTCAGGAGTTCAAAAAAAAAAAAAGTTATTTGGCGGACCCTTTATTTGTTTATTGGTTGTTTCGCACATCATTCCAAAGACGAGCGGCGTTAATGAAAAATTGCCATTCTGACACAAGACATTTAAATCTAGGTATAATCATGTTCTTACCTCTGGTGGATCTAGCAAATTGTATAAAATTAAAAAGGCATTGTGGTTTTTCAGTGTATGCAACTTTGTGCAGAAAAATAAGGACTCTAATTTTAAGAAGGTTTTCGAAAGACAATATAAAGATTTTTTGAAACAGCAGAGACACCATCACTCTTCCTCAATCCGTAAACATATCTCATGGTGTTGTTATACAAAACCTCTAATTTTTTCTTGCTGATGGAATCACAGTTAGCGAAAAGTTCACATCCGTAAATTAACTAGGAATCTACCTGGAATCTAGCCTTTGCAAGAAGTTGCCTTACTCTTAGTGGTGTGTTACGCACAGCGTTCGAAGTTTCATATATGTTTGAACTATGGGAGTATTTATGTGGCTTGACCAGGATAAATTGTTGTTAAACACTATTCCTAAATTCTTAACTCTTTGCACCATTTCCATATTTTATTGTTTATTAAAATATAATTTTCAAAAAGTGGTGTAATAGATTTTTTATGAATTGCTAAACATTTTCATTTTTGTGGCTATTCGCAACTGCCCAGCAATGTATTTTGTTTAGATCATAATTAAGTTTTTCGACATTTTCCCTAACAGAGTTTGCAGGACTACGTAAGTACAACTGAACATCATCCGCATATTTATTTTACAATAAGTAAGTTGCTGTGGTAAATCATTGGCATAAACTGAAAAAAGTAGAGGTCTTAGGATCGAACCCTGTGGTACACCTTTTGTGATTGTTACAGGATTTGAAGTAGTGTTATTAACGTGTACGGATTGACTTCTATCAGTAAGATAAGACGATATAAAAGTAGTTGATAAAGATGAAAAGTTGAAAAAAATTTTAAATTTCATGAATAACGTTTGATAGTTTACGGTGCCTTGCTGTGGTAAATCATTTTCATAAACTGAAAAAAGGAGAGGTCCTATGATTGTTATAGGATTTGAAGTAGTGTTATTAACGTGTACGGATTGACTTCTATCAGTAAGATACGACGATATTAAATTAGTTGATGAAGATGAGAAGTTGAAAAACAATTTTTAATTTCATGCATACCGTTTGATAGTTTACAGTGTCAAATGCCTTGGAACGGTCGAGAAATACCAGGAAATTAATTTTACCATTATCGAGTTCGCGTCTTATATTCTCGGACACGTCAACCAGTGCAGTTATACAGCTGTTTTTGGGACGAAACCCAGATTATTTTTCGTACATTAAACGATTTTCGTGTATGTAGGAACTCATTTGCAAATGCAAAATCTTCTCCAAAAGAAGAGTATTGCTATTGGGCGATATTCCCTGTTTGACTTTGGTAGTGGTATAATTATGATGTATATTATCGAAACCAACTGCATTGGATTAAACCAATGAAAAGTAAGATAAAACTTCAACCTGGCGACCACAAGAAAACTCGAAAGATTTTTTTCCAAAAATCGAGTTATTATCAAAAGGAGTAATGTTTGGTATTACATTATTCGTTAAAACCGATGGTATATTGTTGAAGATATTATTCAGTTCATCAGCGTCAATGGGACAGCTATTAGTTTTACCAGCTTTTTCGATACTAATGTCTCGAATGGTTCTCCATGTGTTCATTGAGTCAATGGCAGAACCAAATCGTTTTGTATAATAGTTGGATTTAGCCAATCTTATCTGATGATCGAAAATTTACCTGGTGTTCTAAAACGTTTCCATCTAGAATAAGCTGGATCTCTACGTTGTATGGATTGCTTAATGTTTTTGGTGAACCACGGTTTAGTTTTACTTGTATTTTTTTTTTCCTAATTAAAGGTAAATGTTATTGCAATCAAAAGAAGATAAACTTTCATATAGAAAGGTGTAGTTTATGTTTCTAAAATCCCGATAACTATAAAACTGATCCTCTTGTTGTCGCGAAAAATCATACACTAAAAACATCCAGTCATGTTTGGAAAAACAAGAAGCAGAAATTTGATCATATAAAACGACTTTCGATGGATCACCCACAAATATAATTTCAATTACTGTGCTATTGAGAGTTGTAAAATGTTTTGGCATTGTAAGATTGGTAGGTGAAAGTACTAGTGATTCCATGCTATCCTTAAGGGTCGATTCTTTGGGTAGATTTAAATTGAATCCATACATGATTCATATGTGTTCATAAAGGTGTCATACATGTTCATATGAGGAATTTTATAGGTTCTTGAGTGTGCAGTAGGGCGGGTCGATTTAAAAATCGCTCAACGTTCAAGGAAAATCGTATTCTAGGGATCAAAATAAGAAACTTTGCCGAAGGAACCATACCTCTAAAACGAATTCTGATGTCCCGACTTTTGACCCGTAGGGTAAAATTTTGAAAAAGCCCACTTTGATATTTCAGAAAGTAGGAGGAATCTCTTTAAGATTATGGGAGCTACTTCTTCTCCGGGAGACGCGCTAGCAGATTAATGCATAAATCATCATTCTAGGTGAGCGTTAAGGTGTTAAAATTGAAGTTGAAAGAGCGCCTTTTTAGCCGTGTTTTTATAGCAAAATGGACAAATCTCGGGATAGAGATATTTCAGAAAGTAGGAGGAGTCTTTCCAAGATTAGGGTCTCTATTTCTTCTCCGGAAGACACTCTATCAGATGAATGCATACTTTATATTCGATTGGGTTGGACTCGATTGGGGCACTCTAAATGGATTTTTCAAAATTTGACCCTACGGGTCAAAAGTCGGGACATCAGAATTCGTTTTAGAGGTATGGTTCCTTCGGCAAAGTTTCTTATTTTGATCCCTAGAATACGATTTTCCTTGAACGTTGAGCGATTTTTTGCCTCCATACAAATCGAAACGGCCTAGTTTGCAGTAACGAAAATTTACATGTATAATCCATTCGTATCCATATATTTATATTATTTATAATTATATATACGTTTATGACCTCGAATGAATTCATATATGAGAATGACTAAGTTCATACATGTATGTATGTAAATGGGTGCATATAGTATGTTGATTTTTAACCTGGTTACTGATTTTGTTAAATACTATTTATTTTCCATTGGTTTTATATTAACGCCGGTTAACTGTTCTACTTTTTTTAAACAAAATTTTTTGAAATTAATGTATAATTATAGTTTTGCAACGCAGTGTATTTGATGTGTTATAAAAATGTTCATATATTTGAATTAATTTTAAAATTTGAAAATAATTTGTACACTGAGAGAATTATGTGCATGCTATCAATGAATTGTTGCATTTGATCTATGAATTGTTACTGGAATTCGTCCATTGAAACTTTTCATTAAATTAATGAAGTTTTTCATAAAATTTTATGAAAAATTTCATTTTATTTATAAAAACAGCTTGTCTATTGCTGTCATCTCGAACCAAACATTGCCTTGAGCTACCGGATGCAAAGATGTATTGTATTGTTGGCGGCACCGCACAGTGGAGTGAATCAAAAAAAAAGTGGTAATAAATATAGAACTTCTTAACTACTAGACCGACTAAGACCAAATGTATATGTAATCGTTAAGGAGGAGCTTTCAGAAAATTAATTTTGAAGTTAACACAGGGTGAGCACTAAGGTGCCAAAGTAGACCACCTCGAGTACAAAAAACTTTTAAAATGCTGTAACTTCTACAATTATGAACCGATTTTGATGATTTTAAACTATTTGAATCCGCTTGATGAGATTAATCAAAAACATGCTAACGGTAATTTGTTACCTCTTAAAGTTTAAAAGTTGTGTGATGTTGAACATTAAAATTTATTTTTTTTAACAAGTTTTTTTTAGGTTTTAAATTAATAACTCCTTTATATTAAGTGGTAAGACATTAAAAAAAAAATTGTATTGCCACTTTTACCGTTAATGTTGTGCTTAAAGTTTCATTTAATTATCTGTAACCGTTGAGTAAAGAAAAATCTGCAAAGTCAATTTTTTGAAATAGGTCAAAAAAATTTTTAAATTTTTGAGAAAAAATAGCTTTACTCATACGTTTTTTTTTTTATAATCTAGTAGAAGAAAAGTAAATATTTTTTTAAATATTCGAAAAGACCAGGCTTTGAGAATAGTTTTAAATGAAAGTATTATTAATTTTGGACATGCACCCTACACCCAGCATTGATCGAAAATGACCAATTTTTAAGCAAAATTTCAAATTTACACACGTGGGCAAAAAATGGCACTCCCATTTCTTAACTTTTTAAAAAGTAATATTATAGACTAATAAAATGTTAATTATTCTTCATCAAGTTTGCAGCCGGGAAATTAAAAGTGGGGTCCTGGGAGGTGTTTTTGTAAAGTCAAATTTTGAAATTATTTTTTTGCGCTTTTTAAAAAATTTATTTATCAAAGTTAAGTTGTTATAATACAAAAAACACTATTACTATATATATTTTTTTTTCTAGAAATTTTTTAAAATTTACAATAAATTATTTTTTTTTAAAGTAGAGGTTTTCATCTGTTCAACGATAAATAACATGTCTGCTGAATACGTTTACAAACGTCTGAAAACTTTTTTAAAATGTATCAACTAGACCAAAAACTTTATTTATATGAAAATTCCTTTGTATGAAAGTCATGGTAGTATATGAGTAATTAATATAAGACATATTTGATTTTTTTATTTGTTATATTATTTGTTATTTGTTAAACAATACCTTAGTTTTAATACGATGTATATGATTTTTTAATAAATTAAATTTAAATCTATAGGTACAAACTAGTAATTTTCTACAAAACAATCTCATAGATCAAAGGATAATAATTTATTAATATCCATGGCTTCGGGGACGTCGGCTAAAAAGTAGATTTTAATGTCTTACCACTTGTCAAAAAATTTAAATTTTAATGTTCAACATCACACAACTTTTATCAAGCGGATTCAAAAAGTCTCATCGAAATCGGTTCACAATTGTAGAAGTTACAGCATTTCAAAAGCTTTTTATACTCGAGGTGGTCTACTTTGACACCTTAGTGCTCACCCTGTGTTAACACAGGGTAATCGGTCCAGATGTTAAGAAGTTCTATATTTATTACCACTTTTTTTTTATTCATTCCACTGTGCACCGTTTGCATCGATCAACGGAGTGCCATTCTCTAAGCAGATGCTACTGGGCTAAGCAGTTAAAGCACAGGGCGTGATCACCGACCGCACGCAACTTGTTATCCACGTTCATCACTGCGAAACGGGTACATTGCGTTGTAGCGTGCAACCGAGAACAATGTGGGCAACCGTAGATCGTATTAAACCACTATTGCTCAACCATTACAATTTTAGTTACAATGAATTAAGTGGAGAAGGATACATGGACCAAGGAAAAATAATAAAAAAAAACTAATTTTATGGCTCTGTACTGCGAGGCAAGAGCAGTAGTTTATGAATAGGCCTCTTGATAACCCCATTTTGAGATTTAATATCTACTACTCGAACTCGGTCATCCGAGCTGCGATAAATTTTAACGATACGACCTAAGCGGCAATTAGTGGGAGAAAGTGGCTCATTCTTAGGGACAATTAGATCGTTTTCTTGCAGATCGATCTGTGGAAACTACCATTTGTTACGCTTGTGCAACTCCTTAAAATATTCGTTTTTTCAGCGTCGGCACCTTTCATGCTGCATGGCTTTTACCTTTCGCCACCTGTTCGTAAGACTAGCTGCAGAGTTAAGTTTGTCAGGTTCAGCAGGAGTGGGCATTGCCGAACCAATCAAAAAAATTTCTGGCGTAAGGGCAGACAAATCTTCGACGCTTTCAGACGAGAATTTAAGCAAGCTTCTATTGTTGCCAACAAGGTAGAAAAATCCTCAAGCGTATACTTCAGTTAACCATTGATTTTTCTGAAGTGCATCTTAAAGCTTTTAACCCCTGCCTCCCACAGCCCGCCCATGTGCGGGGCTGTGGCGGGAATAAAGTGCCAGGATAAACGTTGTGTCACATATTTTATGACAGCGCGATCTCTCAGCTCTTTTACGCATTTTTCAAAGTTCTCTTTAAAATGTTTTGCTGCTCCAACAAAATTTCGGACGTTGTCGGAGAAAATACAATTTGGGCAATCGCAACGGACGACAAAACGAGCTAAGTCGGCTAAAAAGCTGTCGCTGACAGCTTCTAAGTGGATCGCCTTTGTGGAGAGGCAAACGAAGAGACACACGTAGAATTTGGTGATTCTACAATATATACCGGTGAAACTTTTAATTTAAAAGGGGCCAGCAAAATCGACAGCTGTGTTCGTGAAAGGGCGACTAAATGTAATTCTCTCATCGGGTAGAGAACCAATAATCTGCCCTTGCAGTTTTTTTCCATGTAGAGCGCAGACTTTGCAGTTGTGAATGACTGCTTTTAATAAGATTTTTAACTTTCAAAACACAGCATTCATGCCGAACCGTATTAAGCACCAACCGGGAACCACAGTGATGAATGGACCATCCGTGATGTATGGATGAACTCTACCTATAAGCGGACCAATCTACTACCGTAGGTCAATATAATCGAGTGTTTTTCACTGTACTACAAATTTTTTTTTTTTTTTTTTTAAAAGAGAGGTAACACTCAGGAAATACTTCCTATATATTTAGTGTGTTGCTTTCTTTGGAAATTGATAGTATAGAGATGAAAGGTGGGGAAAGATGAAGGGCTTCAGACATGGCAACACTGTAATTGCGCGAGATGATAAGTCTTAGAACAGTTGTTGCTCGCCACCTGATGGAGAGTTGGCAAACTTATTGAAGCTTTTTGGTTCATAGCCCTGATTCATTATTTTACTTCGGTGGGGTTAATTGCTATGGGAACACCGAAGGTGGACATTGCGATACGTATGAGGGATACAAAAAACTTATACATATTATTTTTGATGTTGCCGGCACCGGGGATCGAACCCGGGACCTTCTGTGTAAAAGTCCAACGCGCTAACAATTACACCACAACGCCCACAACATTTATAATCTTTTGAAAAATGCAATTTTTGAGACAGTAAAAACAACCGAGTTCTCGCATTTTTGCTCATCAGCAGACAATTTTTGAGATTGAGAATGATCTTTTTCTCTAGTAATATTGATGAAACGAAGCATATAAACAATAACGTGAATGGCTTTGGGCAGACTGGCAAAACGCCGGTGGCAATGTTTTCATGCGATGGCAGGCCGGCGCAACGAAATATGTTCGTCTAAGAAAATTCTCTTTGTGCAGACATTCACTGTAATGAACTTTCTTTGTAAACCTAAATTTCGCAAATATTAACTTTTGATTGAAGTTTGGTAGACGTAATTTTTTAAGCTGTTAACATTATTGTGTCATAAAACTTTTTGGTTTTTCGATTTTTAGGGGTGCGCAAACTTAATACTTATGGGGTAAAGTATTTTTGAGATTTTTTTACACAATTTTTTCCCTAAAATCGGGGTTTTTGAAAGTTTTAAGTCAGTATTTTAAAAGAAAAATATCGGAATTTGCGCAATGCTTTTGTACATTTGCGTGCAATAAATTTATTTGTTTTAGTAATTTTTTTAATATTTTTAAAATTTCTACTAAAATTAAAAAAACTAATGTAGTTTAAAAAATGGATAAATTCTAAATAAATTTGAAAAAAAAATGTAAATTTGCTCTTACTGTTCCAGAGTTATACACTCACAATATATTTTCCGTTACCGATTCAAGTTCATTTATAAAGTTTTATGTAAACTTTGTTTTCAAAGAATCAATTAAATAGAATAGAAATATATGTACGTTCTTACGGAAGTAGTTACATATTGGTAGTTAAATTTTATTTTTTTTCTTTCAAAAAAAAGTCCAATAATTTTTCACAAAAACTGTTTTTTTAAATACAAAATTATTTCAATTGAATTTACGCGAAATTGAAACACACCAACATAACAACTATACAAACATTGGCTTGTGTATGTGTTTCACAAAAAAAAAACCTTTTAAATTTCAAAAGCAAAGGACACATCTTTTTTACGTTTTGTTCGTTATATATTAAAAATAGTTTTTAACGTATTAATATTGTAAAAACTTCGTACCCATTGTATAAAACTAAGAATTTTATAAACTGTTTATCATTTTTGAAACGGGTTTGCTTTAAGCTCTGTCTTAGAGCCCATCTCTATGTGAGCAGATTTTAGCTTGATTCACGTGAATCACGCGTGAGTGTGAGCGAAACCCAATTTTACTAACGTTAGTGAGTGTGAGTAGAAACAAATTCTGAGTGAGTGTGCGTGAGTCAAATTTTGCCGTGAGTGAGTTTGCGTGAGTAGAATTTAGCAAACAAATCTGAATTTACCCACGTGCCACGGATTGTTTCAAAATTCACTCACATAGCAATTTCCACTTTGACTTATGAGATTTTTCGAGTTTAGTACTTATTCTTCGCTCCAGGTATCAAATATCAAAAATAGTGAGTCCACGAAACCCGGAAAATCTCATAACTATGAGATTTTTTGCATTTAGTTTTCATTTTTTTTACTTAAGAAAACAAATATTTGAAGTCCGCGAAACACGAAAAATCACATAATACAAAGTTTAAATTAAATCGGATGACAAAGATATTGTAATATAATTACACCTGGAAAACAGACTCAGCAGTAGCAACCGTATTTTTGTAGCCAATCGAATGGTTCGGTTGTAGGTATCGAATTTTTTGGTAAGTATTACCGAATTTCTGTTGAGGGAAATGGAAATTCTATTGTCGTGACAAAATATTGGTTGTTTCAATGGAATGACTGTTATAACAATCGAAAGATTTGGTTTCAGCAACCGAAGCATTCATTCGATTTGCAAAAAAATTCACAATTCTGTTTGGCAAATTCATTTGGAATTTCTCAATCTTTTAAACTGCACCATTATTTTTTTTAATCTGCGTAACAATTTTAAAAGTCATAAAGCGTTATTTTCAAAATGAATGCAAAAATTACGAAAAAAATACGGTACGTAAATATACAAAGCATTGTTTCGGCAATGCATTTGTATTTATGGTTTATGAACATAAAAGCAAAGTTTGGCCAAGTTATAGGCACAATTCAGAAAACGTCTAGAAATATTGCGAGACCTCTAAACCTCTTCCAAAAATCTGAAAAAAATCTTAAAAATATTTTATCCCATAAACATTCAAATTAAGCTTGATCCAAAATAAAAAATTGTTGTTAGGACACACTAGTTAACATATTGAACTAAAAGATGAACTCATTGGTCATCCTTATTGGCTATGCTGACATATAAATTTTAGGCACATATCGCGTATTGCCCATGAAGTTATGGGCGTTGTGGTGTAATGGTTAGCGCGTTGGACT
Organism: Delia radicum; assembly: GCA_021234595.1. NCBI lineage: Eukaryota > Metazoa > Arthropoda > Insecta > Diptera > Anthomyiidae > Delia > Delia radicum. Next base: position 49,475,436 of record CM037852.1, read on the forward strand.
TTTACCCAGAAGGTCCCGGGTTCGATCGCCGGTGCCGGCAACATCAAATTAATATGTATGAGTTTTTTCTATCCCTCATACGTATCGCAATGTCCACCTTCGATGTTTCCATAGCAATTAACCCCACCGAAGTAAAATAATGAATCAGGGCTATGAACTAAAAAGCTTCAATAAGTACGCCAACTCTCCATCAGGTGGCGAGCAACAACTGTTCTAAGACTTATCATCTCGCGCAATTACAGTGTTGCCATGTCTGAAGCCCTTCATCTTTCCCTACCTTTCATCTCTATACTATCCCTTTCCAAAGAAAGCAACACACTAAATAAAGGAAGTATTTCTTGAGTGTTGCTTCTCTCTTTTAAAAAAAAAACAAAAAAAAAAATTTATCGTCCCGAAATGGGACGATAAACTGTCAGTGGTTTTTTATGTGTCAATTAATCAAAGTATTTTTAGCTGGTAAATAAGTCTATATCATACATGGGACTAGGGTTGCCATATTTGAAAAGTGGAAAAAAGTACATTGATGAAAAAAAACAGTACTTTTCAAAAAAAAAAAACAGTACATTTTTGTATTTATTGTTAACATAACTTTTACTTCAATACATCACATATTTACTTAAAATAAGTTAATACACCGAACCAAATAGCGTAGGTAAAATCAACAAAAAATTTTTTCTAGATCTTTAACGAAATTTTGTCAATTTTTTTTTTAAGATTTAACAAATTGTATTCAAATCAACAAAATTTCGTCAAGTTTACATCTAAAGAATTAAAATTGACTAAATTTCATCAAATTAAATAAATTTCGTCAAATTGGCTAAAATTATTAGTTTGGACGCCATTACTTTTTGCATTGGGCAGTGTCATGAAAAAAAATTGTGTTTACAAACATACATTGCTTGAAAAGTAAACAAACCAAACTTATATATGTACAAAGAAACGAAGTGGAATTAATACAGGGAGATTCAAAAAATTTATATAAAAAACTATTGTACACACAAAAAAACATGGTTAAAAAAATATATATTCTTTGTACACGCAAAAAAACTTGTTTATATAAAAATATGTAAAATATACAAAAAAAAACAGTACAAAAACAGTACAAATCCAAAAAAACAGTACTTTTGCGTACTGTTTTAGGTGTTGTGAATAAAACAGTACATTTTTCAAAAAACAGTACATGTACTGTTTAAAACAGTACGAATGGCAACCCTACATGGGACAAATGAATTAGGTGGACTAATGAAATGATGATTTCAATACCAATGCATTGATATTAATGGAAATGAAATTATATCATTATAACTTTTTTTCTAACTAATGATAATTACTTGAGGATTTAATTTAATTGATTAATGAAAATGGTTTTTAAATTGCATTGCCATTAATAATGAATCAATTAAACAAATAAGTACCATTGAAAAATAGGTTTTCTAAATTGTGATTAATCGCTCAAATCTTGGATGCAAAGCCATAGCTCTGACTCATGCTTATTTTAAATAATTATTAAGCACGAAATATCTGAAATGATATGGATATTAACTTTCAGTCGGATTTGTAACCAAGTAAAGTAGAACGAAAGGGAATAGAACGCGTGAAATTGAAACACTAAAGACAGAGAACGAAATTTAATAAAACGGGGTACAACATTTTAATTTGGTGTCAGCTTATTAGTACACTGAAAGAATTATCCTGCATGATCTTAATGAAACAGTTTCATAGAATTTTTTTCGTAGATTCAATGAAGAATTACATTATATCCAAGAAATATTATTAATATTAAGAAATTGTTCATAATCTTTTTTTTTCATATAATTTCATAGCTTCATAAAAAAAATTCATTCGATTTCATAAATTATCTCTTCATAAATTTAATGAAAATTTTCCTTAGGACCAATTATTTCAAAGACTTAATTTTTTTCTTTTTTCATAAAATTTCACAATTTTCTTAATTTTCATACATTTTAAACTTTAGTTTTAAGATTTAATTCTCATGTGTTCAACATATTTCATGAAGTGCTTTATTATTTTAATGTAGCCTTGTATTAATTGTGGACTTAACAACTCACATCTTGCTTAATTTTCGAGCACCAAGCCAAAATGTTTTTTTTTAATGTCCGATGTCTCCTCAACTAAGAGCAACACGGACAAAATGTTTGCTCCACTATTAATACACCCTGATAGTCTTTAATTATTTGTTTACCCACATACTTACATGAAAATACAAATTTAAACACTTCGATAATAGAATGTAACATTGGTCCGAAATGGAACGATATGGAATTGAATGGGGCTCAAGTGGAATCGGAACAGTTAACGCAATTGTATTATCGATACGTGTAACGGAGATCAAGTTTTGCAAAATGTTTGTCCATTTTGCGATATCTAGCTTAGTTGTGGTGTAACGGTTAGCGCGTTGTACTAATACACAGATAGTCCCGGGTTCGATTCCCGGTGACGACAACATTAATTTAGAAAAATAATATGTATGAGTTTTCTATCACTTATATGTATCGCTGCGCCCACCTTCGGTGTTCCCATAGCACTTAACCCCACCGAAGTAAAATAATGAATCAGGGCTATGAAACAAAAAGCTTCAATAAATTCGCCAACTCTACATCAGGTGGCGAGCAACAACTGTTCTAAGACTTAGCTACTCGCGCAATTACAGTGTTGCCATGTTTGAAGCCCTTCATCTTTCACCACCTTTCATCTCTCCACTATCCCCTTTACAAAGAAAGCAACACATTAATTAATAGGAAAAATTTCCTGAGTGTTGCTTCCCTTAAAAAAAAAAAAAAAAATGGCTGGTAACTTTGAAACTAAACGAGATAGGGTAAGTCTGACAAGGTTTTTACTCCATAGGAGTATTAATACACACTGATAATAAAAAATGCGAGGTCCAGAAAAGATCCCAAGGATTCCATTTTACATTTTTCTATAGCCCATAATTTTTAACGGATTGGAAAAAGTAAAATTTGGAAAATCGTTCGATTCCTCATGGTCGATTTTTGAAAGTGATTTATTTTATATCCCTAATACATCTTAAAAATAAGCGAAATTTCATAGCCTGTTGTATGGCATTGGGTTTGAAACTCACTACGACACAAAGTAAAAAAGTGTTTCATATAGAACAATTTAACAATTTAAAATACTGTGTTAAATTGACATATAAATTGGCACTGACGAGTCCTTGGAGGGGCAATACAAATGTTTTCTTCTTCTTCTTCCTGTAAAAACCTAACTAAAAACCAATGATCTGCTTCAAAAATAACAAAAATTTTAGGAAAATTCCAACGTCTTGCATTTTTAATAAAACTTATTTTTTGTAAAATACCTATTTATATTTAATAAATTTGTTACTATTTTAGAGTTAAAATAAATAAAACCAACCAACTGATTTCCATCTCCCCTTCCAAATTTGCTCAAATTTGGCACAAATATTATGCAACTTAGATTGACACCAATTACACAGTACAACATTTTTGAAGTCATCGAGTGCAAACTACTTCTCTTGTGAAATTTCTCGAAGTACCTATCGAAACTAAGAAAGCCCCATTTTTTTGCTAGATACATAAGCATTTCAAATAAGATAAGGTGCTTTAAGAACAAAAAAAAAAAAACATTATTCAAAAGTGATGCGAAAGGACGCTGAATTACATTAAGTGTATTTAATAATAATTCAAATGAAAAATCAATTTAATCTGGAATTAAAATCAAACCAGAATAAATTCTAAACATAAAAATAAAAAGAACAATAAAAAAGAGTGAACAATTAAAAATGCAAAGTGGGAAAACTATATTGTTCTGCATTGTTTATCGATATTTCCCAAGCATTCGATAAAGTATGGCACAAAAGTTTATTATACAAAATTGTTTCATTGTTACCTCAAAATTGTGACAAATTACTTAGAAATTATCTAACGGATAGAACTTTTGTAGTTAAGTACAAAGAATTTATCACAAGTTCTAGAACCATCTCTACTGGCGTCCCCCCGGGCAGTATATTGTTCTGCATTGTTTATCGATATTTCCCATGCATTCGATAAAGTGTGGCACAAAGGTTTATTATACAAAATTGTTTCATTATTACCTCAAAATTGTCACAAATTACTTAGAAATTTTCTAACGGATAAAACTTTTGTAGTTAAGTACAAAGAATTTATCACAAGTTCTAGAAGCATCTCTGCTAGGACCTCTAATGTATATCTTATACACTTCAGAAAACAAACTCCCTCATCCAAACGTCAACTTTTGCAGACGACACAGCGCTCGTGAGCATTAATAAAATCCTACAACTGCTTCACAAACTCATATATATGATGTGGTAAAATGGCTTAACTACTGGAAAATAAAAGTAAATCCGTCGAAATGTGCACACGTAACATTTACTCTTAGAAGGGGGAACTGCCCTCACAATTAACGGCACTCTCGTGCCTGAGCAGTCTCACATTAAATATCTTGGAGTTCACCTCGACATACGTCTCACCTGGTCCTACCATACCGAATCTAAATCAATCCAAATGAAACTTAAAACAGCTCAACTTCTTTGGCTGTTAAATTCGCACTCTACTCTAAATCTAGACTATAAAGTCTTACTATATGAAGCTATACTGAAGATAATTTGGACATATGGAATCCAACTCTGGGGAACAGCTTCAACATCCAACATAGAAAAATTGCAAAGAAGACAATCCAAAATATTGAGACTGATAACTGGCGACCCATGGTTTATTCGCAACGGCAACAACCACAAGGATCGTAATATTCCCACAGTCCGCAATGAAATCAAGAAATTCTGCTCTAATTACTTGCAGAAGTTGGCATCTCATCCTAATCTTCTAGCTCAAGATCTTTTAGAGGCCACAGGCGTCTAAAAAGGATCGATACCTTGGCTATTGTTCAAACTTAGCAATCCACCTGCTCATTGTGAGTCACTATTGCAAAGGCAATAGGACCATAATATTTACAGTGGGCCCTCGGTTAACGAACACAATTCGTTCCAGAAGCGTGGTCGTTATGCGAAACGTTCGTTAAGCAAAACCAATATTTCCATATATATCAGTGCAAAATAAAATAATGCGTTCCAAGTCGGAAAAAGTACACACTAACATATTTCAACATCAATATTTATTGAAAGTAATATAACATATATTTATCAACATTTTTAAGGAACTGAATATAGGACGAAATGAGACAATCTGAGACGAAATGAGACAATTACAAAAAAAAATAATTTTGTATGATACCTGGACGCATACCTAGTTCTTTTTTAACAAAAAACTGTCTAGAGTCGTTTGTTTTTGGCGACGCTTCAAAATTTGTTGAAAATGCGACACAGTGTTATCATTGAATAAACCTGTTGCGCGTTTAGCCACTGTCTGATTGGGGTGATGGTTTTTAATGTTACGCAACACTTTCACAAAAAATACCAACACGTCTTGTTAATTGTATGAACACAAGTAATGCTAAAGCTAAACACAAACAGAGAAGTTTTATGCGCAATTCGGTAGTTCTCCTTTTTAAACAAAATCAAATAATGAACATGTACTATATGTTTGTATGTCTCAACACGTCTTCTTAATTGTATGAACACAAGTGATATCAAAGCTGAACACCGACAGAAGTTTTTCGCGCAATTCGGTATTTCCCATTTTGCGTTGGTCGTTATACGAAACTTTGTTAGTTAAGCGAAACATTTTTTTTTTTTTTAAATGTGTTCGTTGTGCGAAATGTTCGTTAAGCGAGGCGTTCGTTAACCGAGGGTCGACTGTATTTAGTTTATTGTCATTTTCTAAAAAAGAAAGATTCAATAAACAATATACATGTTATAAAAACAAAAAAAAAATGCTGGAATGGAATATGCTTTTTTCACATTTTCCAGATGTATTTTATATTAAAAATTCGTGGAATAATCAATATTCATTGAATTCGATGCTCTCGGTAAAGCCTGTGAGTTGATGCTATTGGTTTTTTCGTTGGTGGTTCAAATCTATGATATGATGGAATCGCTCTCCTTGTTTGTCCGATTCTGTGAGAAATTCGTATGGCTGTACACGATTATTCTACCAATAATTGCGAAGAAATGCAATAACATTATTAACAGGTAACATATTTCAACCTATTATCGAGGTTTTGCTGGGGAGATTTAACATGTTTTGCATTTGAATGTTTTTGAAACTGTAAACGCCATTTTTTTTGGTACAATGTTTTATACACATCTCATCAGGACACCTTCCATTTAATTATACTTTAAAAAAGTAACGTATTTGTTGCGAAAATCTACGTTTCTTCAGAATTGAGTGGATTCATACTACTTTTAAAATAAAAACTTTTGAAAAACTGTTGTATAGGGTGTAGTTTATACAGGTATAGAACTTTGAAATGGAATAAAACAAAGATGAATTTTTTAAATTGACATGAAATTTACTTTATTCGAAAGATAATTTGCTGGCATTATAATTTAAATATGACTTCTGGCGTATGACCGCCATGGCTGGCTCGGACGTAGTCTAATCTGGAGGTCCAATTTTCGATGACTTTTTCCAACATTTGTGACCCTATATTGGCAACTATGCGGTTACCAAACGTTTCCTTCAATAAATCAATTGTGGCACGAGCTGTGTGACTTGTTGCGCCGTCTTGTTGAAACCACAGCTCCTGCCCATCATGGCTGCTCAATTGATGAACGAAAAAGTCAATAATCATGGTTCTATAGCGGTCACCATTGACTGTAACGTTCTGACCAGCATCGTTTTTAAAGAAGTACGGACCAATGATTAAACCAGCCCATAAAGCACACCAAACAGTCAGTTTTTCTGAATGTAACGGTGTCACAACATATACTTGAGGATTATCATCACTCCAAATACGGCAGTTTTGCATATTGACGTATCCATTTAACCAAAAGTAAACTTCATCGCTAAACAAAATTCGGACGTAGTGCGCAATACATAATTCGAACAGAACCATGATCTCAAAAATAAATTTGCACAATTGGAAGCGTTGTTCAGACGTTGTCAGTCTATTCATGTTGAAATGCCAAACCAAACTAAACATAAATCACTTGACAGCTTAAAGTTCTATACCTGTATAAAAAAACACCCTTTACATAAACATAAAACATTTTTAATTATATTGAAAATTTTCTGTAAAAAAAGTGAAAACTAGCAACATTTTTCACATGTTTAGTTCACACACGTAGAGCACAATCTGTAAATTGGCTAACTTGCTTAAAATTGTATTTAAAAAATATCGAATTCCGCGAAAAAGTTAAGTGCTTAAAAATTCGAAAAGTTTGTAAGACGCAGACCGTATTATTCAAAATAAATTACAATACGACAAAAATTGTGCTCTAAATAGAAACCATTAAATACTATTGGACAACATCATTATATAATTTTTTTTGAAAATGTACTGCAACTACTTTCAAATAAGTCGTTCATATGTTCCTTTTTTACATATTTCAATGAACAATTCTTAAAAAAAAATATTTGAAAAAATCATTAATACCCGAAAAGTTCTATAATTGTCACCTGTTTTAACGGTCGGTATGCTTTAATTGTCACCCCCCTTTAAAGGTCTGAAAAATGAATTCATGTAGTATTTCAATTGTCAAATTGCCGTAAAAGTTGGAAAAACTAAATTTAAAAATTCTTTAACAGACTTTTTGAAAAAGAGAGTCTTGTTTTATAAAAAATGTAATCATTGACTCTTATAGAACTGAGTAGTGCACTACGTTTATACGACTTAAATTTCATACAAAAACTAAAATTTTGGGTGCAGAAAATCTGGTTTAATTTGTATATAAAAATTGCTAGTAAGTAAATAGTTCTGTTTTTAAAATTCACAGATAATTTAAATAAATTAAATGAAACACATTTAAAGCAACACAAACAAGTACAATTTGTTGTTGTTTCGAGAGTGTTTTTTTATACACGTAAAATGAATATTTTATCAACCCCGTATCGCCAAACGCAAAAACGATAGAATTCCAAATGTAAAATCGATTGCAGAGAAACGTCAAAATTATAACAATTGACTGTAGTGGAGAACACTTGTCCATTTTATTTCTAAGAAATGTCTCTAATTTTTTTAAAGAATAAAATTTATCACAAAATTTATTTATGTATAGAAATAATACTTTTCCTCCGTTTTTATTGCTAAATTCTAAATCAAAACGTGACATTTTATAAAAGGCACCATTGCAAAAGCCGAGTGCTGCAATGCTACTACTTTTTTAAAACAACTGTGTGCTAAACGAATAACGGCTTTAATTTTATATAAATAAAGACTTTTCTAATAAACCCCTTTGATCAAGGACGAAAACGTAAGTTCTAAAAAATTGGGCCAAATCACTAAACTCCAGCCATCTCCGCTTTTTAGTTAAAGTTTCGAGTTTAATTTATAAAATGTTTAAAATATAATAAAAAAATTCAAATTTTCTGTTACATTTGCCCATAGATGCTCATAGAAAAAATATTAAATGTATCTTCAAAATTCATTTTATTTTAATGTGCTAACTAATGTTAACCCAAAACACTACATATAGCCCAATAATTCCCATATTTTTCAAGTTTTTTTTTTAAATGAAGCTAGTTTTTTTCTACTTTCCTAGCTAACAAAATTTAGCTATTTCTAACGATTTGTGGGTCAGATTTAGCTGCTTTTCTTATACAGAAGTTGGCAACAGTGTATGCGACCCAAAAATAAATTTAACTTACATTTTTCTTTGCGTGTGTTTTGTCCATCAGGCGATTATCAGCTGCCGCTGACACTTTTCCCTCTAAACTGCGGCTGATTCTATTTTTCCGGCTACGGGCTTTGTCCCATAGGCAAAAATAAAACGTTAGGTCGAATTGCGATTAAAAGCATATTTTTTGAAAGACAAGAATGTAACTCAAATAAATATGAAAAGAGAATTTGATCTAATTGCTTTCGCCAAAATTTAATAATATTAAGCAAAAATTACTGAACAACCAAATTAGTTTCAATTGTTTTACGAAAATAATTCTCAAAAATACATTTTTTTTAAATAATCGTTCAAAGTTTTATTTTTTGATTACCTCAATAAATTTGAAGTTAAACTTCAATACATATTTAAAGTATATTTGGAAAAAAAAAATATTTTTTATAGCCCCGATAAACACGTTTTTTGGCTAAAAATCCTAAAATCTCTTAAGTTTAATGGCGAAAAAAAAAATAAAAAAAAATTAAATAATTTTTTTATCTGTTTGTGTAAGCCTATAATATCATAGAAAAAGTGTCGGATTTTTACCGGAAATTAAAAATATATTCTTTTGTAAAACTGCCTAATTTTGCGATTTTTATAGCATTTGTTTGACTGATCGATATGTGTCAATATTAGATCTATTTGAACTAAATTTAGTATATATCAATGAAATGAGTCATTCACGATCATCATGAACCGAATTTCACCCGAATCGGATATAATGTTTGGATATCCACCGTACAAATTATTCTTCTAGATCCCAATGAACTAGTTTCCTCATATATGGTTTCGGTTGTTTCACGAAAATATTTCTCAAAAATACATTTTTTTTAATACTGGTTCAAAGTTATGTTTTTTAATTTCATTGATATGTTTGTAGTTAAATTTAAATACAAATTTCAGTATATGTTTGCAGAAAATATTTTTTATAGTTCCGAAAAAAACTTAGTATAAAAAAAAAATTATATAAAATTTAGTATTTTTTTTTTGCTGTTTTTGTACGCATAAAAAATGTACTGGGTTTTCACAGGAAATTAAAATAATAGGCATTTTTTTTTTTTTTTTTTATTATTTTACTATCATCAACATTTTAAATTTTTTTTTTTTATTAAGTAATAATCATATAATTACAAATTATATACTATTTCCCAAACCGAGTACTAGCTACTATGGCCTTCGGCGCGTTGTAGCGAAAACAGACCAGTGCCTCTGGTGGGAATCGAACCCACGACCCCCGCACTGATAAGCCAGCACGCTACCAACTAGCCTACCGGGGCGCACAATTTTAAAATTATAATATTTATTATTTACAATTTTTGAGAATTTACTTAAAAGTATTACAACAATTAAAACTTAAATGTTAAGAACACGAAATATCTAATTATACAAATGTTACAAAATTAAGGTAAAAAGATAGAAAAAACCTTTAATTTTTAAAGAAATTCTTCATTAATCCCCTTCAGTAACTTCTTTACAGAAGTTGATTAATCTAACAAACTTCTTATGGTTTCAAATCTTGAAGATCTACATCTATCTTCAAATCTAAGTGTCAACTCACTAAATAGGGTGCTAAGCTTTATTTGATTAAAATTACAATGCAGGGGGTTGGTTGAATATCTTCGAGGTAAACTATAAACTGTTTTAAGTTTTTGTTTGGATGACTTGAAGTTTTTAAGGTACGTATTGGCACTTCTTGGAAACCAAACCTGACAACCGTATACGTCATTATGGGACGAATGCACATTTTGTAAAGTAACAATTTATTATTGCCATTAAGCTGTGATTTTCTGTTAAGAAGGGGTAAAAGCGCCGTCCACATTTCAAAGCCTTTTCGCAAGCCTGAAGGATATGTTGCTTAAAAGTTAACTTTTTATCTAGTACCAGACCTAGATACTTTATTGAGTTTTGTATTGGTATTGTTGTTCTGTTAATAGTAAGAGTATTACTGGGTATGCTCTTTGGTGACTTGGTTAAGGGAAATATTATTGCCTGCGTCTTCTCTTGGTTAATTTTTATTTCCCATTTATCAAAATATTTTTGTGAATCCACCAAGCCTTTTTTCATTTTTCTAATAACGGCATTAGAAACTTTTCCACATGCTATAATAGCAGAGTCATCAGCATAAAACGCAACTGATTGATCTCTTGGTACTTTAAAGTCGAACGTAAAAATGGAGTACAATGTTGGTGACAATATTGATCCCTGAGGTACACCAGCAGGGATAATTCTTTGTGTGGAGACTCCTCCATCTACACTGACTTCAAAAAATCTATTTGATAAAAAACTTTTTATTATTTTTTGCAAATAAATTGGATAATTAAATTCATTGAGTTTAAAAATTAATTATTAACCCATGTAAACATGTACCGGCTGAGTTATTATTAAAGCAGTTCCAGGTAGTATGATGAGCATTAAAGTCACCAAAGATGAAGAAGTCTGACGAGGAGTTTGTGATTTTGGTTAAATCGTCCCAAGGATTTGTAGTATTTTTCGGATTATAAGCTGATGTAAATGTTATTGATACGTTTTCTATTATCGAAGTTGTAAATTTTGAAATACGATTATGAGGAATTGAATTTCTGATAGCTATTCGTGTGTTAACCTGTCTTCTCTGTAAACTATATAATTTAACAATTTAAATTTGTTGTAAGACTTTAAAAATGTTTCATTAATAAATACAATATCGATTTGTTTTTCTTTTAATATGTATTCTAATTGGTTAATAGCAGTACCACTTGTAATGCCTTGGGCATTAAATTGCATAACATGAATCATGCTGATTGTTTTTTTGATTATATGACATATCTGAGCATATTACCTAGAACTATCATGTTATCAAATTTAGTTTTGCACTTTTCTAGAGCATCAAGAGCTTCAAAGTAGATTTCCAAAATTTTTTCATTTGATAGATCATTATCTTTTTGGTGACAAGACTCGTTGGGCGAAATAGCTTCATTTAGAAAACTGCGACGTGAATCTTTCGCCGTGGATGGTCGAAGAACTTCACTGTCCCTAGAATTGTTAGGCCACAAATTATTTGATCTTTGAAAATTACTATTCATAGGTGGAAAATCGTCTGTAGAAAGATTAAACTCAGGTGTTCTGTTCTTAAATCTTATTTGTTCACGTTTTCTGGAAACTTTTTGTGGAATTTCTAAATATTCTCGCCTAGAAGGACAACGTGGGTCGTCAGCCCTTTGATTTACGTTTTTTAAATTATTTGTAACACAATTAAAGCATTTATATATCACAGGGCCTTCAATTGGCGTTTTATTAACAGGACAGGTCGAATAATCGTGTGGACCGCCACACCCGATACAGTTGTTTTTCCTATAACTGTTTGCTGACCCGTGGCCAAACATAGCGCACTTCGAGCATTGGGTGGGACCCTTTGATCGACGTAACGGATTTCTCCAGTGTACAGCAATACTAAAAACGTATCTTATTTTTAAAACTTCTCGTTTGGATATTTGATTTCTATGAAATTCCAACATAAAAATAGCGTCATCTGGAGTAGATCTAGTTGTTTTAATCTCGTTAACGTTGATTAGTTCAATATTAAAAGTTTGTTTAAATTCTTCAAAAATGGTTTTGGGATTCATTTGAGGAAGACCAAACAAAATCAGTTTAAAACTTTTTTGATCCTTTACTGGATGAGTGTAGAATGTCAATCTTTTTCTTTTAAGAGTTTTAAAAGTTTCCTCATAAATTGATAAAGTGTTTGGCATAACTTTAGTACCTACAGACATTCTTTTATATTTGCAGTTAGCTCCTAGCAATTTAATAATATTCGAAAAATTATGACAAAAATCCACAACAATTGGGGGGATTTTTACAGAGTACTCTTTAAACTCGCCTTCTTCCGAACTTATTTCTGACTCATCCAGGTCAGATAGAACTTGGAATCTATTAGCACATTGGCCGTTAGGGGTTTTAGATTGCTTATACTTGGGGCTATTTCCCCAAAACTTTTTACGTTTTGTAGTCATAATAAAAACGTGATCAAAAAATATTAATTTTGAAAACAGTTTTTTATATAGTTTAATCACGTGAAAAATCAGCTGGTGTTTGCTGTTACGCGTCCGAATGATATGAATGTCAATCGTCTACTGAATATTTTTCATTTTCATTGCGAAGAAAACTTTATTAGTTTAGTGAAAAAATTGCATTAGAACTCGTCCAAAATATTCTCTATGTGTACTAAAACTTACCAAATATAAATTTGATATAATTTTTATTAAAAATAAAAATTGTGTTTTTTTGACCTTTAATTGGGCAATGAAAATTATTCAAGTTCGAGGTAATACTCTATATTTCTTTATTAGGATATTGTCCTAACAAATAATCTATAGAGTTATTGTTTTCAAATTTATTAATTGACCACTTTCAAATAAAGGGTCCGCCAAATAACTTTTTTTTTTGAAAATGCTATAAAAAAAAACTACTAAATATTTTCTCAATTTCTTTTTTTCTTTGAAAGTACAATCCTTCCGGTTAATAATGGAAAATAATTTCATTCAAACGGCTGCCTCGGCTGGCCATGCAGTAGCCTACACGAAAAAATATTCAGTAGTTTTTTTTAGCATTTTCAAAAAAAAGTTATTTGGCGGACCCTTTATGTGTTCATAGATCGATTTCAGGAATTTTCTAGGCTCCCATCATCAGAACACGTTTTGAAAGAAGTGCCAATCCCATGCAAAACATCAAACATTCATACAAACTAGTTTTCTCACTAAATGAGAACTAATATATGAGCACGAAGTTAAGATTATCACCATTGATCAGAAATAATTGAAAACTTTTTGTTATGTGCACCCTCTAACTTTTTGTTTTTCTTTTTCCTCCTTTTTATTTTCACACTTGTTTTGTTTTGTTTAAAAACAAGATGTAAATGGGGAGTAAACAAGACCGTACTTTGTTAGAACAATATCCTAATAAAGAAATTTAGAGTATGGCCTCGAACTTTAATAATTTTCATTTTCATTACTTAATCTAGACATTACATAGTTTCTGACACCATGGTTATATTTCCAATAATTACGACGACTCATGATTTACAGCGTTATTAATCAAATTTTCACAAACATGTATCCATTAAAGAACTTCGTACAATCTATCTGAATTGATAAGTCGCATGTCCGATGAATTATTACGCCCGTATTCGTTAAAATCTTAATTCAGATTTCAAATATATTTTAGCTAAAATACATTTTAATCCTTAAAATTGTATTCTTAAAATACTTATTTTAAAACTTGTATAAAAGTTAATATTCGTTTATGAATACAGTTTTAAGGCTAAAATTTATGTTTTAACTAAAATGTATTTGAAATACTGTTTAATATTTTTATGAAGATTTAATATTAAAATATTTTTATAATAAAAATAAAACTTTAACACACTTTCCAAATGCTAAGTTTAATACACAAATATATTTATTAGATAAAAATAAATTTGTTCTAATTTAAAAACACACGTTAATCCAATTGTGTTGGAGTTGGAGTTGGAGTTTGAGTTTTTGTATTTTTTTTTTTTTTTTGTTTTCTAAATTTATTAAAATCCACCTTTATTTTTGTTAACATTCTGTATAACTAGTATTATGTGAATGCATAAATACATGAGCTAAATTCTTTTCCATATTTCGAATATTTAAAAATATTTACATTAAAAAAAAGTTTGTATAAAAAATTAGTAAAACAGATATCAACAACCCTTTACTATTATTATACTAATTTTTAGTATAAAGTCATTTTTTAGTAAATGTTTTACTATGTTTATTTTACAAACTTTACTTTACTTATTTTTAAAAAACGATTTACAAAATTACTAATAATAAATTTTTTGAAGCTAAAACTTATTTGATCTAAACACAAGATAGGGAAGACCTAGAACTTTATTTATTTTATATGAACTATACTCTGAGAAAAATATTTTATCGTATTGATACAAATTATTCATAAATCGTTTTCTACATAATTTTTCATCATATTTATGAAGTTTTCATAATTATCACGAAGAGTTTATAAAAATTTTAAACACATTTTTCATAGATCTTTATCATTTCATAAACTTTATGAAAATATTTGTATTCAAGGTAAATTAATTTTATTTCTTACATTTCTATTCACCAATATTTAGTACAACATTTCGTTGATTTTAGCGGATCGATTTCCATTAAGAGTATACTAAAATTTTACAAAATTTGAGTAAATTTTACTAATTTTTGTTAATATTAACAAAATGTTCTGTAACTTTTACAAACATTTTTATTTGAGCGCAGGTGTATTTACCTTTTATGGGGGCTCTTTTATATAACAATGCTAGTGCCAAAGGCGTAGGTTTTTTACATTATCTGTTTGGGTACTCAACATTACTCTACTTAGAAATTCTAATGTAGATGAAGTGATCGAGGAATGGGAATAGTAAAGTTCGCCTTAAATCATATAAATAGTAATAAGTCCTAGTGTCGTCAAGGTGGAGCAGATTAATATATTAGCTGCACTTGAACGGAAGGGATGCTATAATATTCGAAATGTGATATAATATTATTACCTTCCAGAATGCTGCACAGTGTCACAATTGCACAATTTAGAACAACAAAAATAAAATAAAAATAAGTTTTCTAATCAGTCCAGTTTTTTGTTATTTAAAAATTAACGTTATAAATAATACGGAAACAGACATAAGAAACCGGAAAAGCTACTACTTCTTAAATAGTGGGTAGCCAAATTTGCATTATCAAAATTACTTTAACTGTGTGTAATATTTCTTAAGAAAAAATCGTATAATTTCCCCATTAATTCAGATAGAAAAATATGCAACAAAAAATGCCAAAATATGCAATTAAATGTATTTATAATAAAATATTCAAAAATATGCATTTATAGCAAAATATGCAAAATTATGCATTAACAAATCGATGCCATTGTGTGGCAAATTTGTTAATTCGCAAAGATATTTGAGTAGCATTGCTCTCCAACGGACGACAACAAATTAACAATTAAACAAAGAATATCGAAGTCAACTTTGTAATTTTATTTTTATATAAAGTTGATAGAAATTATATCAAGTATAAATCACCGCAGTCCAAGTATAAATTACATATATCATTTTTTTTGTTTATTACAAAGATCCCTTTGTTGATGATAAATACTTTCACAGTATTCGCTCTTCAATTTATACAATTTTGTAGCTTACCTAAGTTTTTTTTGTAACTTTCAAAAGTAAAATATTAAAACTACCAAATCATCAGTTGAATAAGATATCAAATGGGTTACTTGACTGGCATACAAAAGAAAACTATAAAACTTGACTGTGAACTGCTTACCAAAAACAAAAAGGTAAACGGAAAGCAAAATAGTGGTTGTTGTTTTCATATGTCATAAAGTCTACATTTTTGAAATAAAAAAACATAAAATTAAGAATTAAATTTTTCATTAAATTACACTATTAAAAGGTGTAGGAGCTATTTGAAATTGATATGTATTTGTGTTGAAAAAAATTGCCGTTGATTGTAATGAATTTTTATTTTATTGGTTTTCTCTTTAGGTTTTTCTCGACGACGCTGTCTGGAACTGTCAGCTACCAGTACTATTATTCCGTCTGCTCCATTCCGATGGTGGTTTTTTGAGAAATGTGTTGGGTTGTAAGTAATTAGTTATTAAAAAAATTAGTTAGTATTTAATTTTTTATACAAATGTCATAAATAAATACATATTATTAAAAAAAAAATAAATAATAAGCTTTTCATTGCAAATGTATTAGAAAATATAACATATAAAAATGTATAAAAATGAACAAAACACAATTGGTCGAGTTAACAAAGTATATACACAGTAGTTTCACAAAAAACAACACATGTAAAGTTTACAAAGTTTGTAAAGTATAAATGTCCGTAGTTTTATTTTACAACTTTTTGCAGAAGTTGTTTTTATAAATTATCGAAAAACTTTTCCAGATGTATTTAGTTGATTTTACACTTATTATTTTTGGCTTGTGGGAATCGTCCATTAAAACTTTTCATTAAATGAAAGCAGTTTTTCATTAAATTTTAGGAAAAATGTCATTTTAATTGTTAAAAATTTTATATTCCTAATGAAAAAAATTTAAAAATTTATTCATACACTGTGAAAAAAAAATCATTACCCGATCAAAAGAATACAAATATATCTCATTTGATATAGATCTATATTCATTCTTATCCAAGTTTATCTCAAAATTGGTTTATCCAGTAATATCCAATTAGATACTCAAATATATTACTAAATTAAAAAAGATCAAAATTTTTCTCAGATTAGGTTATACAATTTGATATTATTAACGATTTTGATGGATCCCAAAATATCCCATTGGATTACCTTAGATCTAATTGAATCTAATTCGATCCAACAAATGAGTAATGTTTGGTGGATCGAGTAAGATATTTTGAGATTAAATTGGATTTACTTAGATCCCATGAAATATTTAAATCCCATATTAATTATGTATATTGTTATACATACTTATATCTTATAATCATAGAAAATATTAATGATTTTGGACCATTATTAATCTTGTGAGATATATGGAATCATACATAAGATATCTTAATTCATTTAATGTAATATCTTAAGTTGAATTAAACATATGGCACCATAAATATGTACCAAGACAATATATATTATTATGTATTAAATTATAAAGCTTATATGTCACCATATATTATTACATATTATGTTATATATGAGAATGTATTATTGTAAAGGGTCCGCCATCTAACGTTTTTTTCAACTAGTGCTTATTTCGTGAATGGTAAACACTTAGCTCATGTCTGATTTGATAGACAATTAGTTTTATAATTCCGCTGAACGAATATGGTTGTGTATACGCTTGAACAACGCTGGGAAATATTGCGACATTACTTTGAAAATCATGGTAATGTTGCAGAATGTGTGCGAAAATTGCGTACGGATTTTGGAAGAAGAGAAGCAACCGAATTTTTGTTCACAAAAATTGAAGAGGAGGATATTGGCAACATTTTGTTTCAACAGGACGGCGCTACGTGCCACACAGCCAAAGCTACACTCGATGTTTTGCGCCCTGTTTTTGAAGATCGCATTATCAGCCGCAGAGCTGTTGTCGTTTGGCCACATCGGAGCTGCGATTTGACACCGTTAGACTATTATTTGTGTGGTGTCGTCAAAGATAAGAGTTACGCCAACAAGCCAGAGACAATTGACGCTTTAAAGGACAATATTCGTGAAGCCATTGGTGAAATGCAGCTGCACCCAATCGATAATGTGCTTAAAAATTGGACCGATCGTGTAGGCTACTGCATGGCCAGCCGAGGCAGCCATTTGAATGATATTATTTTCCATTATTAACCGGAAGGATTGTACTTTCAAATAAATAAAGAAATTTGAGAAAATATTCAGTGGTTTTTTTTTTATAGCATTTTCAAAAAAAAAAATTGTTTTGGCGGACCCTTTAGATGATAATTGATCTATCATATCTTATTATATATAGCATATATGCTTAATATATAGTTTTATAAATGTCAATATATAATAATACATCGAAATATAAGTTACCACATAAGAAATATATAATATATGGATATGCATGACACCATATATAATCACAAATTATAATATATTTTAAGACAAAAAACATAGGATTATATATAAATTTTTACTCTGTTAGTTTAGTGTAAAATCCAAGAAAATTCTCTCTGTATACCCCTTATTTTTAATATTTCAAATAAGTTTCGATTTTGGGTCCACAACAGAGATAACTTAAATACTGTGTACAAATTTTTTTTTTTTTTAATCCTTAACGTGCGATGGCGATCCAAAAAATAAGTATCTTATAATTTGTTATCCTTTACATCATACTCAAGTTTCATTAAGATCTGCGAACTCACCATTGTGTAGTTTTTTAGTGAGAAACTGAGAAATTTTTATCGATACGGAAGAGGAAAAAAAAAATATTGAGACATAAGTTATAGACTGAAACATAGAAATATCTACAAGACGATTTTGTTATTCCCTGATCATATGATGGAAAATTAATTTGCTTATGTCCCCAAAAAATCGTATTCTGAATCCTTCTAATTTTTAGAAACCCATCATTTTAAAATGCGGAGGCAGTAGTTTTCCCTTAACGATATCTCTCTGGTAAGTATTGACTTTAATTATTCTCTATCATCATCGCATCCCCCGTACAAATGTTAACCACCCACGTCTCTGCTTAATATGTCTGTCTAAATGTATTTGTGTACATTCACATTCAAGAAAGTAAGTTATTCAACGAGTAAACTCGTTGCTTAGAAAGGCTTTAGAAGCAACGCAAATAGCACCTAAACTAACGTCTGGATAAACACTATTTGGATAAGTTAATTCTATAAAATCCCATAGGAGATAATTTAATCCCACCTAGCAAAGTTAGTCAAGTGAAAAAATGTCACAAAGGAATGAACACAGCCATGACAGAAGACTAAAACAAAAAGAGAACACAGAACAAGGACTAAAAAACAGATGAAGAAAAAACAAACTTGAACTTCTAAAAAATGGTTCATTGTATGACAAAAAACAAAAAAAAAAAAAAAAGAAGAACACATGTGTTCGACTAGGATTGATAAAGTAAGTTACACAGTCCTTGGTTACCATTTGGTGTTTACCAAAGATAAAATATAAAACAAGGCAATCTATAAACGTAGGTGGACACTTATAATGTATCTTCGAATTTGTATTTAAAATTTAAAATTGTCGCAAATAAAATTAATATTGCGTCAATCCAGAAGGCAAATTGACGAAAATATGACTTTTTCAAATTCACTTCTTCCGATTTGCATGAAACTTGGTATATGTAATCTCCTAATTAGTATGACAAAACCATTTGTTTTTTTTTTTTTTTAAATTCGTTGTCGTTTGCGTTCCATCGCTGCTTAAATTTTGTGTTTTTTTGAAAATTTAAAAAAATATATACCGTTCCAATGGTCGTAATTATTGAAAGCGCAGTCCGATTTTAAAAATTATTATCTCATTTCAAAGCTGATTTATATTTATATGTGTGATATGTTTAAATGAAACACTAGTTTTGGTGGTTGGCTTAAGACTAACTCTTTATTAATTATCATATAAAAGAGATGGTATACTAAGACTTACTGCTAATATTTACATATACTTATACATAGCATTTCTAACCACTTAGCTTAAAACAGACTTGGGCGACGTCAATTACATTTCAAAATCGTTGACTTGTGAAATTTGTCTATATTATTAATATAACTGTAATTAAATGCCCAGATGTTGTTCCTAATCCCCATGTTTGGTATTAAACATTTTACAAATTTTCCAAGGAAGCGATTAAGCTCACAGGTGTGAGTGTAGGTCTGATATTATTAATGATATACAAAAATTTCACAAGTGAACGATTTTGAAATGTAATTGACGTTGCCCAAGTCTGGCTTAAAATAACACCAATACTTAAATTTTCTTTAATAACAATAATAACAATAATGATTCTAATAACAATAATAACAATTAAACAATAATATTAATAGTAATAATATGAAAAATAATAATAATTGAAACTAAAACAGTTATCATCTCTAATTGCCCTTCTTAAATGAAACGCACAGAGACTAACTTCGCCAATACTTTTCCCTAAATTATACAAGAGAGTACGATTATAAATCATTTAAATCGATTCGCTTTTGTTTCAACCTCTCAGATTTACGTAGAACACATTCTGGCTCAACGGACTCTGATCTTTTCCCCTTTCTTACAAATCTCGGGATAGAGATATTTCAGAAAGTAGGAGAAGTCTTTCTTAGATAAGGGTCTCTATTTCTTCTCCGGAAGACTCTCTAGCAAATGAATGTATAAATTATATTCGATTGGGTTGGATTCGATTGGGGCACTCTAAATGAGTCAAAGTGGGATTTTTCAAAAAGTCGGGACATCGGAATTCGTTTTAGACAGGGACGTGCGGTGGTGTTTTTAGCAGGGTGTTCACCACATTTTAAAACTAAAATAAATTGTCTATTCTCAGTTTTATCCAGGACCACTACAAGGACATGATAGACAAGATCCCATTTTCAAGTTTGTTTTATGTTTTTTTACATTTTTTAATTATTTTTTTTTATTTTTTTTTAATTTTTTTTATTTTTTTTTATATTTTTTTCTTGTTATTTTAATTGTTTTTAGGATGTGGTAGAAAAGATCCCATTTTCAAGTTTTTTTATATATCATTTTATGTTATTTTTCTTGTTTTTTTAATTTTTTTTTGTAGCTTGGCAATTTTATTTTAAGTTTGACTTTTTATTTATAAACACGTTCAATACGTCGTGTTTTTGAATGAAAGTTTTAACCACTTCATCATAGATTTTTTTTGTACTTTTTAACAATTTTAAAAAAGACTTCTATAGAAATTAAGGCTATCTCTGATAATCTTTGCTCTAGCATTTGGTTTCTGGAATAAGCCCTAATTCTCTTAAGTGCTGAAAAAGACCTCTCAACAGAACTTGTTGATACTGGAATTGTTAAAATTAACATGCTTAATTTAAATACTTCAGAAAAATTATCCGACAAATCAAAATTAATTAAATTACTTGGTATGTCGAAAACAGCAATGTCATAGAAATATGAATGGGCATAAAACACCACTAATTCGTTTTTTAATTTAATGAAATCAAAAAAATGTCCATATTTTTTTTATACCCTCCATCCCATAGTGCAGGAGGGTATATATCACTTTGTCAAATGTTTGTAAGTCTTTTAAAAAAATTCTGGGACCCCATAAACTATATATATTCTTGATCAGCATGAATAGAGAAGTCGATATAGCCATGTCCGTCTGTCTGTGTTAATACAAAATACTCCGCCAATACAAAAGAGGTGTTACCAATTTTCAGTCAAATTGTTTGTTGATATCATGAGCAGTTTCCTATTGAAAATGATCAAAATCGGTTAAACGCGTTCAAAAGTTATGAGTGAAAATGTGGGAATACCTCTTAAAATTTGAATCAAATTTTAAAATATTCTATTTATTTCATCATACATACGTACATTCAATGCTTATACACAAGAATATTCGCAATCAGGGATGGCAGTCAATATCGCTATAATACTGTCTCCGATTCAAACCTCTTCCAACTGACTATCGTTATCCCAAAAATACCGTTACCGAAATAATTGAAAAACCGTTTATCCGTAAAATACCGTTACCGTTATATTTAAAATATCAATATCTTAAAATACCGTTACCGAAATAATTGAAATACCGTTATCCGTAAAATACCGTTACCGATATAATTAAAATATCAATACCATAAAAATACCGTTACCGAAATAATCTACCAATATCTGAAAAAAAAAACTTCATTAAATATATATATTTTCCCAAAGTATGATCATAAACTATAAAGTCATTAAAACTCGGGCATAATGGGGCTAAAAAATTGTGGTGTGCATTAACATTACTTGAAAAACTAAATAACGTTACCCTTAAAATGCCGTTACCAAAATAACTGAAAATCTTTTCCCTAAAATAATGTTACCCGAAATAACTAAAATAACGTTAACGCTATAATACCGTTAGCGAAATAAATAAAATACCATTAACGCTAAAAACTCGCTACCGAAATAACTGAAATCTAGTTACCCCTAAAATACCATTACCGAAATAAAAGAAAATAGCTTTAACTAAACCAATAACCACATAGAATCGGTTACCATCCGTGGTCATAATCAACACGGACAATAACAAGAAAACCCACAAAATATTGTTGTTGTTTTTTTGTTTTGTAATACAGGGTGGCTGATAAATGCCATTACAAACAAAAACGTAATAACTTTTTTTCTGAGTTATTAATCGGTTGCATTTTTTTTTTTTTTGTTTCATTGCGTCGTCTTTCAATTTAAGGAAAACGAACGAAATCGAACTAAAATGTATTGCTTTTCAAATGAAGAATAAAAAAATATTTTTATGTATTGAAAAAAGTTATTTGATTTTTTTAATATAGCAATATTTATCATAAATGGTATGTATGTATGTATGTATGTTTAGTAGCAATCGCATGCAGTGTTGCCAGGTTTGACGATTTATCGTCATTTTGACGATATTTAATACCCAAAATAACTAAATGATGATTCTATGATTTGTACTGCCAACAAAATTACGAATTTTTGCCAAAAGTTTAATATATCAGTAAAACATATTTATTTGTCACTGGATCTATTTTTCGATTTATAGTATTATCGGTTTATATTATTTGAAAAAAATACCAGTTTCTTTCTTTTTTGTGTCTCGAAAACACTCTAAAAACATAAAATATATATTTTTTTAATTTTTTGACAAACTTAATTTATTACACTTTTTGTTTGATTTATGTGATGTATAGTATAAACATATGTGTCGTAATGTAAATGGGTATTTAATAATTATTTCATTATGTATGTCTCCGCAAGCGTGTTTGTAAAAATAATTCTCCATCCCATAGTGCGGAGGGTATACACACATTGTAAAATGTTTGTAATTCTTTAAAAAAAAAATCTGGGAAAAACCCACTAAATATTATTGTTGTTTTTTTTGTTTGTTTTGTAATACAGGGTGGCTGATAAATGCCACTACAAAAAAAAACGTAATAACTTTTTTTCCGAGTTATTAATCGGTTCCATTTTTTTTGGTTTCATTGATTCGTCTTTCAATTTAAGGAAATGAATGGGGTAATGAAACTAATATTATGATTGTGCGCCACTACAATGCTTTGGAGGCTGGCGTTTCCGCATAAACAAACTTAACGGGCACATTAGGCGGCACTCCTCCTAGTAGATTGTTCCGCATAAACAAACTTAACGGGCACATTAGGCGGCACTCCTCCGAGCAGATTGGGCTCGTAAATTATTTTGTCAATCGTGGGCCAATCATTAGGACGCCTTTTAATCAAAATTTCTCAGTTCGAATGTAAGAAATAATTGTTGCCATACAATTACAAGTCAATTCTAGAGTTTCGACATGGAATATTTTTGCTCAAATATGTATCACAATGCAGCCAATACAATACGGATAGTTCTGCTTAAGGATTTTCATTTCTCTCCTTTAAAAAAATCAATAACAAGCAATTGAACGCAGTAAACTTGCCCCTTAGCTTGGAA
This sequence comes from Delia radicum, assembly GCA_021234595.1. Taxonomy (NCBI): domain Eukaryota; kingdom Metazoa; phylum Arthropoda; class Insecta; order Diptera; family Anthomyiidae; genus Delia; species Delia radicum. Next base: position 49,499,302 of record CM037852.1, read on the forward strand.
TTTTCTCTGTAATTTGCACGGAATTTCGCTTGCATTTGATGTCATCAGGCGTGTTAGTCATTTTAATTAAATTGTTTCTTAAAAGCCATTAAAAATACTTAATAAAAATGTATGGCTTTTCAAATGTAAAAACAAAGAAATATTTGTATGTATTGAAAAAAAAAGTTATTTGAAATTCTTAATGTAGCAATATTTATCGGCCACCCTGTATATATGTATGGATGTATGTATGGATGTATGTATGTATGTATGAAGGTTTTTAAACCTGGGATGTATGTATGTATGTATGTATGTATGTATGTATGTATGTATTAGAAGCAATCACATGGAGTGTTGCCAGGTTTGACAATTTATAGTCATTTTGTCGATATTTAATACCCAAAATAACTAATGACTATTGTACGATTTTTGCTTCCAAAAAATTTACGAATTTTTGACAAAAGTTTAATATGTCAGCAAAACATATTAATTTGTCACCGAATCTATTTTTTGATTTATATAATTTGAAAAAATACCAGGTTCTTTAATTTTTTGTGTCTCGAAAACACTCTAAACACACAAAATATTTTCTTTTTTAATTTTTTGACAAACTTCCGTTTGACTTATGTGATGTATAGTATAAAACACGTGTGTTGTAATGTAAACGGGTATTAACAATTATTTCATTATGTATGTCTCAGCAAGCGCATTTTTTAAACCTTTTTTTAATTCGCGTATGCTTTTTAAACCCTAAATTCACTAAAACTAATTCACTAAAACACTAATTTCCCTCTGAAATTCAATAAAAATAAAATTTGCAAAATGGATCTTTGTAATAAAGAATTCATTTTATTTAAATTATTTGTCTCGTCAACGAGCCTCCATACAAATGATGTCTGATATAACGAACTTCTTATATCCACAGATTTCATAAATACTTCAATTTGCAGTTCCCTTTAATTCTGTCCAATTCGACTGAATATATGTAACTGAAACGATTGCCACTTAAACTATGTTAATTTAGTATTTACAAAACAGTACAAAAGTTTCTACGTAATCACCTTCTTGGACCCCTAAATGTTTTTTTAAAAGTCCATGTGAAAAAAGCATAACTTTGCTTAAAATGTAATATTAAATTCCTGTCAGTGCATGCAAACGATTTTCTCAACTCTTTCCATAGTTTTTATCAATTCTGTAAATTGTCACTACTGATTTTAAAAACCAACTATTATCCCAAAAAAAAAAACTTCCTTCATTGAGAACAAACCTGCAGAATAACTTTGAACATTAATTTGTGTTTCAGTGTAAAATAAGATGAAAAACATTTAAAGTTTTTATTAATATTATTAAAATATAATATTCCTAGTATGTTTAGATCAAATCGGTATGTTTTTCGCTAAAATTAAAGTGTTTTTGTATTTTATACAATTCATTTTCGTTACATTGCTAAAAGCCTATTTTGTGGCTTTTTTGTACTAAAATCACGGGTTTTGTTTTATAGAAAAATATTTTTTTCGGTGCTACATTATATGCAAATATTTCATGTACGGATAATATTATTTTCTACTGTAATGTGATTAATAAGTCAACATTGTCGTGCAATAGCAATCACTGTCATAAACTTGACACTTAATTGTGATTGGCTAAAAGCCGTACTTTTTTGGTTGATTAATCTGACACCTTCATTATATGAACCGTGGGAACCACTCATTTGATGGTTACCCACGAAATATATTAAGGTAAATTATAAGTATAATAAATAATAATAAAACAGTCGCTCAGTAGAGCTAAAACAAAACAATCATGACTTTTTCATTCTAACAAAACCCACATCATGGCGATCCTGCCAAAAATTTTTTTATAATTAAAAAGTTGCTGTGAAACTAAAAAAAAAAAAAAAATTGGATACTTAAAAACATTAAAATATATGAAACATTAAAACATTAAAAATAACTTCAAAATAAAAACAATTTGTGCCTAAACTAATATATTAAAATATGTGCCTAAACTAATATATACAATTTTAAAAAAAAAAATAAAAATTTTAAAACTAAAATAAATTTTAGTTTGTTAGTGAAAACAAAAATACTGTTTGTTAGTGAAATATAAAAAATTATGATGTCGTTAACAAAATTTTAATATGTTTGCTCTAAAACACAAAAAAAAAATTGCTTTCAACCCTACAAATAATTAAGAATAAAAGTTGTTGCCGTCCGTCAATGAAGAAGCAATGCGGATGAGTATTGCCGGAGACACACGCCAAGTGCTCCAAGGGTGGTGTGGCCAAAACACCACCAGGAAAACAAGTGGGTCACTTCAAGAACTTCCAATTCTTCAATGGTATGATTGATATGTTTGAATATCGTGAAACTAATGGACAAAATCAACCCATATTAATGTTCTTCAATAATGGTTTGGAAGAAGAAAAATGCTAATACAACAACAGATAATAACAGATTTAACCAAGGTAACATATTTTAAGATATAGCGTCGTCTATTCCGTAAAGTGCAGTACAGATGTCAAATATTAAATTTGTTTTTTCCAACTACAATTTTTTTTGTTTTAAATTAACAATTCATATTGCACAATAAAAAAAAAAAAAATAATTTAAATATTTCAATTATAAAGTTTTTTTTTAAAAAAAAAAAATCAGTCAAAAAAAAATATATATATAAGAATTAAAATAAATTTAAAAATAACTAAAACAGAATTAATAATGTTTTTTAATAGTCCATTATTGTGAATAATTTTTAAAAAATTAATTAATTATAATTAATTTTCCTTTTAATTACTAACCAAATTTTTTTTTAATTTCCGTCGGCTGGGATGATTCTCAAGGGACACTCTCACAGCGCGACAGAAATCATACAGTCACCAAATAATGAGTGACTGATTTATGCCACATCCACCTCAATCTGTTGTCCTGAAGGAAACGGATAGGGGATGATGTGACATAACTGAATTTTTGTTTTGAATTCATACTAACAAAATTTTTTATGAATTATATTTTTTTAACGAAAATTAAAGATGGGGAATCACGATTCGAAAATCGAGAACCCCAACGCTAATGTTATAAATGAAATCACTGTAGAAGTGCACCTTCCAGTGATATACTTAATAATAATAATATGTATATTGGCATTGCAATTACTCACGACCATGTATCAATTACATAAGAGGTCGTTGAGAAAAAACTATATCAGAACCGCGTCCTTAGGAAACGGTCTTGATAGAGTCTAATTTTTTTTTTCTCTATTAACACTTCATTTTGTCCTACATTTTTTTTTCTCAACTTAAATTAATCATGCAATTATATGGATTGGATAGACATAGTTGCCAAAGCAAGACTTCTGAGAGAGGATTTCGACAAATCCTTTAAGTGTTTAAATACCTACAAAGGACCTTCAAGGAACGAAACGGTAGAAAAACACATTAAGAATTTGTTCAACAGTCTTGAAGAAGTTAGGTCGTTATTTTACGAAAATTATTCTCGTCTCACCAATAATCATCAGTTGGCAGCGAATGCATTCTTCGATGACATTCGTAATAAACTTTCAAACCTCTTAACAAAAAGGAATTTGAAAGCGGAATTACCAAAAACTATCCATGAGAGAGTGGTCTACGACCCTGCTCTTGTTAATGCTTGGACTAGCCAAGATTTAAATGTAGAATCCGAAAAAACCAGTTATTCAAACCACGAAAACCATATCTAACCTGAATAGTGGTGGCATAGTGTCCAATATAGAAAACACAATGCCTCAATCAATAACTGAATTTCTCAGTTTGGCATCGAAACTTTTACCAGATTTCGATGGTAAACCGGAAAACTTACAGAGTTTTCTCGACGCACTGACACTCTTGGATTCCGTAAAGGATACCCATGAGGTCGTGGTGGTAAATTTAATTAAAACAAAACTAAAGGTCTCAGCCAGAAATTTAATTTCGAATGAAACCACAATTAATGCGGTTATAACTACATTAAAAGGAACTGTCAAAGGTGAGTCGGTCGAAGTCATATCAGCCAAATTAATGAATGTCCGTCAAGGTGGCAAAAACGCCAATACCTACGTGCAGAAATAGACTCCTTAACCAAATCATTGGAGAGTGCCTATATTACAGATGGCCTCCCACAACAACTAGCCCAGAGGTACTCGACCCAAGCGGCAGTTAAAGCAATTACAAAAAATGCGACAAACGAAAGGGTTAAACTGGTCATGGAATCAGGAACCTTTTCAAATATGAACGAAGTGACGGCTAAATTCGTCAATAGCTGCACGGAAGCTTACGGGCAGCAAAACTCCGTTCTATTTATGAAAAATAAATCTCAAATCCGTAATGGCAATAATCGCCAAAATCAGCCAAATAGCAATAGATCCGGCTATAGAAATGGCAATAATCGCGGAAATGGCCGTAATAATAATTACAATGGCAATAATAATAATAACAATAATAATAATTATAATAACAACCGTGGACGGAACCGTGCAAATAATAACGGAAATCGCCACAATATACGACACGTTACCGAAAATGTTTCGGGAAACGAGTTAGTTCCCCTGAATATAAGAGAATATACAACATAAATTTAAGTCTCTATAGCTATCTTCCCTGTAGAACATCTTTGAATAATGGAAAGTCAACATTTTTAGTTGACACGGGTGCAGATATTTCTTTATTAAAAATTGGACAAATCCTTAACGGATACATAGACAAGACTATAACTACCCAATTAAGTGGAGTCGGCCAAGGATTAACAACTACCCTTGGTGAAATTCATACTGATTTAAAATTTGAAGAACTCCTAATACCACATACATTTCATGTGGTCGAGGATGATTTCCAGATTCCTTCTGATGGAATCATTGGTATGGATTTTTTGCGAAAATATAAGTGCCTTTTGGATTACCAGGATGACCAAGATTGGTTAGTCCTGAGATCTAACGACCTTCCACAACATATTGCAATAGCAATGCGCAGCGCTCCACAGATTAACGCGATCTCATTACCAGCAAGATCAGAGGTAATTCGCCACGTTAACATTCAAACTGATGAGGAAAATGTATTAATTCCAAGTCAGATAATTCAGAATGGGATATTTATAGCAAGCACAATAGTCTCAAGGTCAAGACCACTAGTCAAAATTGTCAACACAACCAATAGGGATGTTGTCATTTTGAATACTAAAGTTAAAACCGAAGGTCTTAACGATTATAAAATTGTCCATCCAACTAGAGACCCTCGCAAAGATCAGGAAAAATTAAATAGATTATCGAAAAATTTTCCAGAATTTGCAAAGGCCAATCTGAGGAACTTATGTTCTGAATATGTTGACATTTTTGGATTAGAATCTGAAAAAATGACAACCAATAACTTCTACAAACAGAAGCTCAGATTAAGAGATAATGAACCTGTTTACATGAAATCATACAGAATACCACACTCTCACAAAGCAGAGGTGCGTACACAAGTTGATAAGCTTATAGAAGATGACATTGTAGAACCCTCCATATCAGAATACAACAGCCCAATTTTATTAGTACCGAAAAAATCTTTACCTGGTACAGATCAAAAGAGATGGAGATTGGTCGTTGACTACAGAGGAATTAATAAAAAACTCGTAGCAGACAAATTTCCACTCCCTAGAATAGACGATATTCTAGACCAACTGGGCAGAGCCAAATTCTTTTCTTGCCTTCACTTAATGTCAGGTTTCCATCAAATTGAATTAGAAGAAGGCTCTAGGGACGTAACATCTTTCTCAACGGATAAGGGTTCGTTTCGTTTCAAACGATTACCCTACGGTATAAAAATTGCTCCAAACTCATTTCAGCGAATGATGTCGCTAGCTTTTTCGGGGTTATCATCCGAACAAGCATTTCTTTATATGGATGATTTAGTAGTAATTGGTTGCTCCGAACAACACATGTTGCAAAATTTAAGAGATGTTTTCGAAACTTGTCGAAAATATAACCTGAAATTACATCCAGACAAATGTACCTTTTTCTGTAACGAAGTCACATTTTTGGGACATAAGTGTACGGATAAGGGCATATTGCCTGATGATGGTAAATTTTCAGTAATTTTAAATTACCCAACACCAAAGAATGGTGATGAAGCTAAACGCTTCGTAGCTTTTTGTAACTATTATCGAAGATTCATTCCTAATTTTGCCGAACATTCAAGGCACATAACAAGGTTATGTAGGAAAAATATACCATTCGATTGGAGTACTGAATGTGAAAAAGCATTCACCTACCTTAAAAACCAATTATTAAACCCAACAATTTTACAGTATCCTGACTTTGAAAAAGAATTCTGCATAACAACAGATGCAAGCAAATTTGCTTGCGGTGCAGTTTTAAGTCAGCAATACTTTGATAAGCAGCTACCTGTGGCTTATGCTTCACGTTCCTTCACAAAGGGCGAAAGTAATAAGTCTACAATTGAACAAGAATTAGCAGCTATACATTGGGCAATTAAATACTTCAGACCATATATTTATGGTCGTAAATTTTTGATCCGAAGTGATCACCGTCCCTTAACGTATCTATTTTCCATGAAAAATCCATCGTCGAAACTTACGAGGATGAGATTAGATCTAGAGGAGTATGATTTTACAGTGGAATATATCAGGGGTAAGGAAAACCATGCTGCAGATGCTTTGTCTCGATTAGAATTCGAAGACATTAGAAATGCAGACAATAGAAAAATACTGAAGGTAACTACAAGACTTCAGTCTTCAAAAAATTTGGAAAAAGTGACCAGTACAAAACCAAACACAGAATCGGTGGATATCCGGATATATGAGGCAATAAACGCCCATGAGTACAACAAAAATGCAAGATTGCATTTTACTAAAGATAGGCTGGTTATCCAAAAAGGGAAAACCAAGCTTTTCCAATTTGAGTTACGAGATTTTATTACTAATGGAAAGGTAGATTTAGGTCACCTTTTTCCAAGGCTTGAAAAAGTAGCCAGTAATTTGAAAATCACGACTCTTCGCATGTCTTTGGACAGTGTGTTGTTGGCCAACGTAAAATTAGACCACTTCAAGAAAGTAGGAAATGAAAAGCTTCGAAGATTAAAAATCGTACTCACACCACCAATTACAAAAATCGTAACGAATTCTGAAAAACTAAGAATTATGGAATTGTACCATAACAACCCATTGTTTGGAGGTCACCCTGGCATTACAAGAATGCTCAGGAAAATAAGATTGCAATACCACTGGAAGAACATGACGAGGGACATTACCCGTTATGTGAAATCTTGTGTAGAGTGCCAAAAGAACAAGTCATTACCGAAAACAAGAGAACCGATGATCGAAACGCAAACGCCAACGCGTGCATTTGATACCATCATTATCGATACAATTGGTCCTTTTATGAGATCGAACAAAGGTAATGAATACGCTATAACAATAATATGTGACTTGACCAAATACTTAGTCACAGTACCAATTCCTGACAAATCGGCTCGAACAGTCGCCAAAGCGATTTTTGAGGGTTTTGTTTTGATTTACGGTCCCATGCGGAAAATGATTTCTGATATGGGAGCAGAATATAAAAATCAGACCATAATGGAATTATGTCAATTGTTGAATATCGACTTCGTCACTTCAACAGCCTATCATCATCAAACACTGGGTACCATAGAACGATCCCATAGAACATTCAATGAGTACGTACGTTCGTACATATCCTCAGATAGAACTGATTGGGATGAATGGTTAGCTTACTTCACGTATTGCTTCAATACAACACCTTCAACAGTACATAATTACTGTCCATATGAACTAGTCTTTGGTAAAATACCACCACCCATAGACGCTTTAAAGTCGGATAAAATTAGTCCACTTTATAACATAGATTCATATGAGAAAGAAGTGAAGTATAGACTCCAGACAGCACAGAAGAGGGCTGCATTGATGCTCGAAAAGGCAAAATTGACCAACAAAGGCCTATATGATGAGTCAACAAGGCCGATAAGCGTAAAAATTGGAGATCTAGTTCTTTTGGAGGACAATGCCGGTCATAAATTAGAACCACTCTTTAAGGGTCCCTTTGAGATCAAAGACGTGGATGACCATTGCAAATGTTTATTAGCAATCGACGATACAAGGATTATGAAAGTCCATAAAAATCGTCTTAGAAAATTCCAATTGTAAATATTGTAAATTATTTAATTAAATTCTAATATATTTTTATACATTATAAGAAAAAATTTCTAGAATAAAATTTTTCTAATAAAATTACACCTTAAATTATAAATTTTAAACTTTTAAAAAATTAAAAATAATAATTAAAAAATAAATAAAATAAAAGAAAAATATTTAATTTTTTTTAAAAAAAAAAAAAAATGTTAAAATAAATATTAAATAAAATAGAAATATAATATATAAATTAATTTTTAAACTAAAATTAATTTTTATTTAACTAAGTTATATAAAAAGATTGATCAATTAGCTACTGATCAATCTTTTTCCCAAAAAAAGGAGGTGTAGTGTGATTAATAAGTCAACATTGTCGTGCAATAGCAATCACTGTCATAAACTTGACACTTAATTGTGATTGGCTAAAGCCGTACTTTTTTGGTTGATTAATCTGACACCTTCATTATATGAACCGTGGGAACCACTCATTTGATGGTTACCCACGAAATATAATTAAGGTAAATTATAAGTATAATAAATAATAATAAAACAGTCGCTCAGTAGAGCTAAAACAAAACAATCATGACTTTTCATTCTAACAAAACCCACATCACTACAAATATTGATTACTGTGAGACATCGTTTTGTGCTTTTCCCCTATTTCAAGTGTTATAAGCAAACTGCATTTAATTATTTCAATAAGCTGAGTTTGTTTTTGTCCACATAACCCTCGTTAATCGAGTGTTAGATTATTTTCTACTAATATCGTTTCATTTACAAAACAAAATATTTTTTCCTAAGAATATATTTTTCTATTATTTTTTTTTATAAACTTCCCTTCACAATTTAAAAGGTGGAGCCAGTTATTCTTCCAATTAGGTCCTTTCTCAATTACAATTAGATATTAAATTAAATTACCAATTCACAATATATTTATTATTTTTAAAACAATTTTTTTACCTATCCCTTTAAACCTATCCCTTTATAACTTAATAGATGGCGCTATTGACAATTTTCACAATTGGACGTTTCCATCAATTGCAATTGGATTCTTAAAAGAATAGTAATTGGATTTTAACTCCCAATTCAAAAATATATATTTAATATCATAGAAATTAAACATAGCGATTTCGACGATTTTTATATAGCAAAGACACAAACCATATGTATTGAATTGTGTAAATCTTTATCTGTATTTATAAACAGTGAAGTTCGCTTTAAACGATAATTGATACAACATTTTTTTCTTCACCCCAAATACATTAATTAATCATATTTTATTTTACTTATAAAACAACATTGTTATTGTTATTTTTACAAAGAATATAGATATATATATATTGTTTGCACTTTCACTGGTTAATTCAAACAATGAAATGGAGGGTATCCAAAAATTCGGCACAGCCGAATTTAATCTTTTTTATACCAAATTGGGCACATCGGACTTTAATGCTTCCACTTGTTAAGCTTTCAAATGCTTCAGTCTGAAATTTTGATTGATAACTTGCATATTTTTTTAAATTTAGCAATTCTACAAATTTTAAATTTTGTATAGATTCAAATCGTGTTTCCATTTGTACAAAGTGTTTCAATTATTTGATTGCATGTTTTTTTGTATCGCAATTCGAAATTTTCAATATTTTCTTCACGCTTTAAACTTACTCGAGCAGTAGTTTTTGTCATAAATAATATATCATCAAACTTCGTTTTGTTAGCTAATATTTGCTTCTTAGCTATTTCAATTTGTTCGCAGCAATATTGAATATCTAAAGAGTTTTTTTTGAAGAATATCAAACAATACATCAGTGATTGAAAAAATGTCGTTAAATGTATTTAGCATGAAAACAGTATTAAATGAATCTAAAAATTGCATAAACCCTTTAGCTTGAACTGTATCCGCACCCCAAGTATCATGATCTTCTATCATTTCTTCAAATACTATTATTAGATCCGAACGATAAGTGCGAGCTATATTCACAAGTCTAGACGAATAATTCCATCTTGTTGTTGCCACAGTAGGGATTCTTCGTTTTACCACCTGATCAAAAAATAAGTTCTTTGGTGGATTGATTAAAAAAAGGAGACAGCCATGATAATGTTACAAAAAATATTTTGGTTTCCTGTATAAAGTTCACAGATTGCGATAATACTAAATTTGGCTAAATGGGCAGCTGATATTACCGATTTTTGAATCTTGGAAGATTAAGTTATAAGTCAAAAATAATCCCATTGGAAATTTCAGGGGGGAACACAACTAAAACTCTACTTGAAATTTAAATCTATGGACAAACGAACACTAACAATGACACTGGAAAAGTATTTATTTTATAAGAAATCCACAACAAGCTAAACACATTTTAATGACTTTAAAATTTAGTTAATACCTTTTAATTCAATACTCATTTTGATTAATTTCAACACAAATTTTTTTTATTGTTTTAATTAATTTAAAGTTGCACTTAATTTTTCACTTTTTCACACTGCAAAAAACCAACTGTTAAATCGCTCTCTCTTTTGAAGCTATTCTTAAAGAGTGCAGTTGGAATAAAACAAAAGCAACCATAAATTTTAAAATAGTGATGCCACATTTGGTGAAATAGTGATGCCACATTTGGTGACAAACTTTTGTCTTTTTATTTTTGGCCAATGGGATTGACCAGTGTGAGCTGGTAACAATTTTTTTTTGCGTTTTCACTAAATAAATGGTTGCTTCTACTGTACACAATTCCTAACCGAATTTTAATTGAAAAGTTATATAATAGAATGGTTTTTTAGTTCCTGTTTTCTCTTTTTGATTGCCAGTACAGTATTTTTTCTCTATTAGTCGAGTATAGCTAATTCCTAATTAAATACTGTAGTAGAAAATCAATTTTAATAGTTTTGACCGAATTCCAACCAATATTTTTTCTGGGTGTAGCAATAAGTTTCGATCCGAAGTCCTGAAAATTAAGGGAAATTAAACAGTATCAAATACTTTGTGTCTTAGTCTTCAAAATTTCTTTGTATTAACAAACAAATTTGCTGTATCTACAAATTATGTCATGACAGAAAATCAGTTTGTAAACAGCATTCACCCTCTAAGCAGCAAGACCACCTCCAGACTGGGTATTTTAAATTGGCCATAAATGCGTCAAATGAGTGTTTTAGAATAATAAATTTAGCTTTTTCATAAACACCAAAATTTACAAAATATTTTGTAAAGTAATTTTTTGTTTGCAGTCCACGGTTTGGAAGCGAGAGTGTGTTAAACTTAAAAACATGGATGGTAACTGATTCGATGCGGGTATCGGTAAGGGTAATGCTATTTTCTTTTATTTCGGTATCGGTAGTTTAGGGGTAACGCTATTTTCTTTTATTTCGGTAATGGTATTTTAGGGGTAACGATATATCAGTTATTTCGGTAGCGGTATTTTGGTTATAACGTTTTTGCAGTTATTTCGGTACTGCTTTTTCAAGAGAAACCTTATTTTAGTTATTTTGGTATTGCTATTTCCAGAGAAACGTTATTTTATTTATTTCGGAATAGTCATTTTAAGGATAACGATAATATCAATGCACACCAATATTTTTACCCCATCATGACCGAATTCAAATGACTGGCTAGTATATGATCAAACTTTAAGATAATATATCTATATACAGTGTTTTCTCTGATCTAAACTTAAATTAATAAAAAAATAAATGAATTGATAAAGATAACGATATTTCAATTATTATTTCGATAACGGTATTTTAACGATATATGCATTTAAGTTTTATCGGAAACGATATTTTACGGATAATGGTATTTACATTATTTCGGTAACGGTATTTTAGGAATAACGATAGTCAGGGTATCGATATATCTTCTAACGTAAAAGCACGAAACTTGTGTTTTTTTGACAGTTATATCTTGGTAAGAGGAATAATTTTCGCCTAAACTTATTCATTAGTGTCCGATAGAACAGTTCGGCCAGAAAATTCATTTGGTCGGTATTTGGGATTTTTTTTTTTAAGCATTATGGACAAATTTGACAAATGGGAAAAACGTTTTTTGGGCTGACAAGATAGCATTTTTAGTGTAATATTAAAAGAAAAGTTCGTAGTTAAGAAATTAATTCACTGTTCCGCTTCCGAAAGTTCAGCCAAATCGAAAATAGCTCGGCGGCCGAACTATTAACTTTATAGCTAAACTTCGGCTTTTTCCTTTATACACAAAATCGAATTAAATTGGATCAACGAGCATGTTTCCAATACCAAAATGTATCCCCATTGCATCTAGATACCAAAACCCCGACTAAATATAGTTTTTTGGTCGAACTGTTCGGTGGGACACTAATATTAATTTTTATTAATTAGTTTCTGAGATTCGCTGTAAACCTATTACAGCTCACATCGCCTAATGTCCGCAACGAAAAAAAAAATCTAATAGGAATGAAAACTGCAGTTTAGCTGCATTCGATTCGAGGCCATACTTGGGTGTGATCGCTAAACGGTCATGACTTGGTATTGTTACGTTTGTAATGTAAGATGAGCGCAGGTTTGATTCTTACAGCCTCAGGTTGTTGAAAAATGTATCATATAGAGACAATCTGACAATTATAAGGCACAAATAATAATACAATTTAAATGGAAAATCACTTATGAGCTTGTCCATAAAAAGGCAGAAACTAGTCTAGTCTGATTTAAAAATTAATAGTGTTAATAATTTTTAGAGAAAAACGTTTATTCTTCTTCTTAACCTCAACATTTCTAAAAATTTCGTAGAAGAATATATTGTTTATTTTTCGTGCCGAACACGTTTAACAACACTTACTTAACTTCACTTTTACCTAGTTCGTTTAGGTCGTTTGAGTGAACGCTCTTTCTAGTTCAATCGATCTTTGACAAGTTCGTTCAATCGTTCGTTAAGTCGTTTGTTTGATAATTTTTAAGCAAACTATTAATGCTAGGCACTTTTTTCACTGCTATTAATTAATAACGATAAAAAGTTCAATAAAATTAAATATTTTGAATTCAAATATTACTTTAAAAATTAGGTATCTGTTGAACAAAAAAAAAAAAACGATTAAAAAGAGATAAAATTGTGCCCTAAATGAAATGAATGATTGAACTAGAAGAGCTAGTAATAGTTCACTTATCGTTCAATCGAGTGAGTAGTTCAATTGAACTAGCTCGTTCACGAACTGCACAAGTCTACTTTTCCCATTGTTTTATTAAATTCTATTGTGATATAATAAAAAGTTTCATATTCAATAAGTGCCATCCTAATATACTTACATACAGACATACATATGATTGTTGGTAAATTTAAAAAGAAAACATAAATAAAAACTCGAATCAGTGATATGAGCTTAGAAAAGTTGAGACTGTGCCATTTTTTATAAAGTGCTTTATATCATTCAATGGTATTTTAAATGTCATTTCATTACCTTCAATCTTTATAAAGTGACATAAAGATTTTGTTTTGTTCATTTGTTTTTTTTTTGTAAACTCGTCCTTTGTAGGTTAAATAGAATTGTTATTGGATTAAACCTTTTTTAGGGGACATGGGGGCCTTCGTTGCGACCCACTGTAAAAAAAAATATATTTTTTATTTGTGCAGACATTGTGGACGTTGCTTTTTACTTTTTTTCGTGTGTCAACATGTTTGTTTAACCATTTGTAGAGTAATTTAAAATTGATGGCAACAGATTTATCGCACCAAGTTTCACACCAATAAGCATTAACAATGTTCAGGTGAATGCCCAAGTGCCATCCTGGCAAATATGTGCACAACAATGTCGACTCTGGTAAAATGTCTGTTTTTGTTTTATTTGCCCTGTAACAATTATGGAATATTGTAAAAGACATGCTTAACCCTTTTTCCTCCTTTAGTTATTTATCATTGACCTTGTCATGATAAATAGATGTTGCAGGAATGATTTTGCTTTATACGGAAAAAAGATTTGAGCGCCTTTAGCAAATTTTAATGAACCGAACCCAATTGTTGTTAGCCATGGGAAGATGATTTAAGTTATGGTTTATTTAAACTTTATGTTTAACTACCCAACCAGAAAAATCCAAACGGCAGAGCGTTCGGGGAAGTGATTTCGATGATGGCAGAACGTAAGATTTTTAATTTATCTCTGCTTTGATATCAACACTGTTGGGAGATCGCTGTCAAAATAACTATTAAAGTGCTTTTTTTTATGGTAAAAGAACATAGCCTGAAACTGCCAATGATCACAAAAATCAAGCATTGGCAAAGCACTTTGTCTATAGTACCATTGGCAGAAATTCAAATTAAAGAATTGATTTTGAACGTTTTCCCAACGTTGGCAAAATGTGCCTTGCCAGTACGTTATTTATAAAATTTACAACTGCAAAACAATTAAAGCACTATCAAAGCCGTAATTTAGAAATCTCTGCCAACGTTACACTCAAAAAAATAAGTAGGTAGAAAAATCAGTCAAACGTCACAGTCGTTAAAAGACAATTTGACCACCGCTGGCAAGACACTGAATCAAGTGCTGCAAGTGCTGGCAACAAGTGCCTTGTCAGAAAAAGACAAACGGACCACCGTTGGCAAGGCACTTTACCAAGTGGTTCAAATACACTGATAATAATTCATGCGTAAAATTACAAAAAAATGTCAAAATAACCAAATTTTTTGTAAAATACACGAAAATTTGTACATTTTGCGAAATTTTTTGTAGTTTTGACAATAATTTCGTATTTTTATGCATGGATTATTATGAGTGTAGTGGCAACATGTGCTTTCCCAGAATGATAACATCATTAGACAAAAGGTCCGTCTGTTCAGAAAGTGTCGGACAAGCACTGGGGAAAAACAATTTCCAACGTTGGTAAAACCATAAAATATTTGGTCTAAAAATTTGCTTTCCAAAATCAAATTTAAAAAAAGATCATGTATAATTTTGTTGTTCCCGCCGGGGTTCGAACACTGGCCGCCAGATTGGTAGCCGTAAGTAAAACGCAAGTGAATGCTAACTGACGGGTAACAGCTGGCTGCCCAAATATATCAGCACCAGCTTATGGTTTGCTGGAAATAACTTGCCACCGTTGGGAAAACAAAAATAAAAGTTGGTCTTAAAAGAGCAGCTCTAGAAACAAAAAAAATATTAAAAAGTATAAAAAACACACACAAAAGATGTATGCCTGAAACCGGGATCGAACTCTGAGCCTTCTGACTACAAACTTTTTTAAACAAAGCATCATCATATTTATCAAATAAATGCTCTACCAGTGGTTAGACTTCTAGGCCGTTGGTAATTTCTGACTGCATATCACTAGGTAAACACTATCTGCCAACGTTGGCAAAGTGGTCTCAGCCAATTGTTTGTCGATGTTTTTTCTTTTTTGTAGACAACTGAAATTATTGTAAAACAAATACTGGCATAACGGTTCTTAGAAACGCTGGTAAAGCGTAAGTAGTTTATTTACAATTCCTCGGGTAGCCAGTGGTATGCCAGTGCTTGATTTTTTGTTCCACTGGCAGTTTCTGACTGGTGTCTTATAAAACAAGTATACCATTTCTCAGCAAAATTTTTGCCCAAATTGTGTTTTCAACTTAACTAATGTTTTACTAATTTATTTTGCTACCAAACGTGAGCTAACAAGCACGTTAATAGTGAGTAGAACAACCAGATTGATAAATGTGGCAAGAATGACGTCGATGTAGCGGCATGTCAAAGTTAATCTTTAATTTAGTGGCGCCTCACCCATTTTGATAAAAAATGTAGAAACGATTCAAATACGCCGCCCTTAGAAGGCGACAAGGCTTAAAAGTTAATTTATTTAAGTTTCAAATTTCTCACAAATTGCTTATCAGTTAGGGACAAATTATGTGTAGTTGGAAATCTTATAAAATCTGATTTCCAGGGATGTGAGTGTGTTGCTTCACTTTAAATTTAAAAATTCATCAATTATATGATTAAATATTTTTTTTTGTAAACATACACGTACAGTAGGGTGGTCCTTATTTTTCAACTTGCGATTTTTGGGGCTGCCCCCCTCTTAAAATATTTGTTTGGGTACAAAAATTCACCACGCAAAAAATTAGAGTTCTAGCATAACGGGAAGATGTCCCGCATCGATCTTGAAAATCGGCCCTCTTGGAAAAATGGGCATAATTAAAAAAAAAAATTACAAATTTTTTTTCTTCAAAATTAAAAAAATATAAAATAATTTTTGTGTTGGGTTTAATCATAACTACTCAGATAAAAAATATTACTTTCCCAGAAAATAGCTAACTTACCCTAACTTTGTGTCAAAAAAATTAATAAATATTTTGGGGGTACCTCAAAGTGACTTTTTTGCATTTTTGAAAATTGTATTCAACAAAAATCAAAAACCTAGTGTTTGTTGTCAAGTATTTCATTAAACACATCTTAAGTATTAAATAAGCCAAGTATTACGGATATCCATTGGCAAAAATTTTTGTTAGAGCAGTCAAAATCTCGTTTTTATTTTTCGCCCATACAACGAAAGACAACCCTAACGTACAGGCTTTCCAGATACTAAGATAACGAAACAGCATTTATACATATATTTTTTTTTTTGAGTTACTTTCATTACTATAATCGTTTGCTATTGCAATTTTGCCAAAATACATATTTTAAATTTTGCCAAAATATGGTCTTTTATCTCACCTGGCAATTTATTTAAATCCTTTTCAATATGTATCATTTATTGTGTTAGTAAAGTTGCACTTGTGCCTTAAACCACCTGCAAGTAATCCCAAACATTTTAGGCATATCTTTTCGAACGGGGATTCTTTGACGTGTTTCTGCTTTTTAATTCGTCCTTCGTTTTGCAATGGCTTTTTTAAATTTCACAGCAGAGATAACGCAAGCATATTTCGAAATAAGTAATATTTTTTTATTGATCTGCTTAAAAATAAATAAAAAAAAATTGTTTGCTTAAAATGACGTAAAAAAGCACCAGAATTTTTTTATTTGTATTTGTATACGAAGTAATATAAACCCAAGTTGACCATAAAACAGTTTTATAATAGGATTTCGGGCTAAAATAAAGTAACTACATTTCTTTTCCGATAACTTCGGTGTTAAGTATGTACAGTCTTTTGCTCGTACATTCCGAAAATACTTGTCAAACTGCTAATAAAAAATAAGTTTTTCAAATCAATTTAAGAGACAAGACCATGAAAATGTAGCGAAAAAATGCATTAAGACTGTAAATAATTGTAGTTTTCGATAGTTTTTTATTAAAGTTTTAGAGCTTTTTGGGCAAAATAATGGTCTCTAAAATAAAATTGGTTAAAAAGCACCAAAAGCACTAACTATAAACTACATAAGCAACAATTTGGTTTTTTTTATGTTTTGGCACCATGAGTAAAATTTTGGCGTTTTGCGTCATTGAAAATCAACATAATTTTAAACAAAATAAAGATCAACATGGTTGTTTAACACCCAGAAAGTGTAAAATAATGTACACGACTGACCTACTTCAGCAATGACTGAAAAATCAGCTTGCTGATTTTCAGCAAAAGATTTTGCTAACATAAGAAATTTTTTTTGTTGACTCAGCAAGTTTTTTTGTTGATTTTACTAACATTTTTGTTTTGAGTGTAGTTTGAAATGGGATTTTTAAAAGGTCAGTTATTGTACAGTACACTCATAGAAATAAATCGTTAAAAATAGCAGAGAAAGCTTATAAAAATTAGTTTAAAATTACATTGCAGAAAAACTTAAAACTTAAATTTAGCAAATTTTTTTGCTGAATATTAATATAATAAGAACAGCAAAAAAAAATCTGTTGTTCGATGTGAATTTTAGTTAATTGAAAATAGCATTTTACTCTGTAAAGTTAGCAAACACTTTTACTAAATATTTGTAGACACAAAACAGCAAACAAAAACTGTATTATTAATAAAATGTTTGCTATATTTACCACAAATTTAGTAGAATGCTAATAATAGTTTAATAATAATAATAAAAATAAATAGTTTAAAATCAGCTAATTTTATCGATTTTTTCTGCTAGCTAATTTTTAACAAATTTTTAGTAGCTTTTTGCTATGTTTACAGTTTGATTTCTAGCAGTATAACACTTAAAATGTAACCTGGTTTTATTTGTAGGGGAAAAGTTTGCAGGTTTCCACACCTTAGCTTTTTTGGTCATAACTCGTCTTAAAATCAAAGTATTGTTGGTTATTTCCAATTCACAATTATGAGCTAAAAAAGATTTAAATTTGCAAAATAAAAAAAAATTTATTGAAAATTTTCAAAATTATTTAAATTCGATTCCTTAAAAAAGGCTTGCAAAAAGTATTTAAAATGTTGACAAATTCTAGTTAAACACCTGATTTAGAAAATTTAAGAAGATTTATTATATTTTATTTGCCCTCTGTGGCTGCGCATTTAAACAAATTAATGTAAATCAGCATGAAAATTTTTATTTGCGAAATGGTATGGAACTACTTCAAGTCATTATCGGAATTACAATTCGGGCATATGTAAACACTGAAGCGCATATCGACACATGTCGCGTGAACGAATGTTTTGCATTCGTTGCTTCGTGGTTATTTCACACCAAGTTTTAGATCATTATTGTTTTAGAAATTATTGTAAATCAATGATGCTAAAGCCGTTTGGTGCGCTTCGCCAGTCCTCACTTGTTGGTGACCAAAAATTAGTGTCCGACCGAACAGTTCGGCCAGAAAATGCATTTGGTCTGTATTCGGTATTTTAAAGCATTATGGACAAATTTGGCTGGTGGAAAAATGTTTATTGGGCTGATTAGATGCTATTTTGAGTGAAATTTGAAGATAAGTCTTTAGTTAAGCAATGAATTCACTGTTCAGCCTCAGAAAATTCGGCGGCCGAACTTTTAATTTTTAAGCTTAACTTCGGCTCTTCTCTTAAACTTTATACACAAAATCAAATTAAATCGGCTCAACAAACATGTTTCCAATACCAAAATTTGTCAACATTGTATAAAGTATGCCGCCAAGCAAAACTCGTAAAAGTGTTACTAAAAAAACAATTTGTATACAGTGCAAGACAGAGGTACTGGAAAGTGATGAAGCATTGCAATGTGATGGCTGTGAAAAAACTCTCCACGCTCTATGTAGTAAATTAAACAAAAAGGAATTTGTTACATTGGTAAAAAACTCCTCTCTTGAGTTTAAATGTCATTTTTGTGTGCCAAGTGAAAAAATTCTGTGTTTGCTGATTTAGTCCCCATTTAGACGAGGAAACATTTGGAAGGGAAACATTTAGTTTGGTAGCAAATTACGAGTGGGGAAGAGAGTATCAATTTTGTCTCCGGTACTCGGACACTCGCTTTGTTGCCGTTTTCTTAATTTGCTTTTTGACATTTGCTTTATTACTTTTTTCTGGCGTTCTTTTGTGCAATTTAAAAGAAGTTCGCACTAAAACAAATTTTGCGAAAAAAGAAAAATTTTGTTATTCCAAATTTATTTTATAAATATAAAAATGGAATATAAATGGGAAAGAAAAAGTATAGAAAAATTGATTTTATTTGTGCAGGAAAGAGAATATTTGTATAGTGTGCGATCCAAGGAGTATATGGACCGCATAAAAAAGGCACAGGCTTTTAATGATGTAATTTGAAAAAATTTTGAAAATTAGAAACTGATTCACTTAACTAGGCTTACAACGTAGACTAGGTCATTTTAAAAGTATATGAAATTTTTTCTATTTTGTAACAGTGTAATACATTAATATGTATATTTTCTATGAATTTATTTGATCTCAGGTTATTTAACTGTGCTATTATATTTGTGGCCGAGAAGGCTTCATATTACAGAATAAATAAATAAAAAATAAATTGATATTGAGTGTTAAAAACACACACAATGAGGACTGATATTGTTTTTAGAATTATTATTATTATATATATATATGTATATATATATATATATTTTTTTTATTATTTTATTTTATTATAATAAAAAAATAATAATCATTACATTTGTTAAAAAGTTTTTTTTATTAATATTAAGGCTTCAACCAATCTACTTTGCCTTCTTCATTGAAATAATTCGAAAAATTTTGGCGAATGATCTCTGCCTCTCCTTTCCGTGGGTTGTATGTCGAACTGGAAGCAGCAGAACTGATGTTGCCAGTATCCTGTACGTTCCCTACTCCTTCTGTGCTTGTCTCACCACTTTCTATCAAATAATTGTGTAAAGCACAACATGCAAGAACAATAGTTTGAACTGTTTCCACTTTTTGACACATTGGCGCTAGAGAAACTCGGAATCTGTTCGAAAAAATGCCAAACGCATGCTCTACTACATGCCTTGCACGGGAGAGCCGTTGATTGAAAACTTGTTTTTTTTGGGCAGTGCGAGTGGTAAGGATAAGGCTTCATAAGATGTGCCTGCAGAGGGAATGCATCGTCGCCGACTACGACGTAAGGAAGAAATCTGTTGTTTCCAATTGCAGCAGATTGCGGTAGCGATTTCTCTTCTTGCAGAATAGTATTCAGCTTGCTCTGCAAAAATACTCCAGCATCATTGCTACGACCATTGCAGCCAACGTCAACAAAAATAAATTTGCAATGAGCATCTACCAGAGCCAGCAGAATTATGCTATTTGTTCCCTTATAGTTGTGAAAAAATGCCCCGTCTTTGCGTTGAGAACGAAAACTTATGTGTTTCCCATCTAACGCTCCTAGGCAATTGGGAAATTGCCATTTAACTGTAAATTCTTTTGCTATGGCCTCCCAATCTGAGGGACTGCGTGGAAACTGCAAAAGAAATTTTTTGAAATTTACAAATTTATACGTAAAAATATACACACATGTATATGCATGAATATAGTATGTGTATCTCCTTGTATATACCTTTAAATACGAGGATTTTAATCGCCTGTAAAGAGCATTACACACCTCAGGAACAAAACAAGAAATTGCCGATTTTGACAAACGGCTTTGATAATCCAGACTGATGTAAGACTCCCCTGTATAAATTTATAGATTTTATCATTATAGGAATATAGATTTTAACAGCAATATAAAATCAGAATCTTGCTCAACCTACCGGTGCCAAGAAATCGCAGCGTCATGGCTAATTTTTCCTCTGCGGGAAACGCACTTCTCATAACAGTATCAGAGCGCTGTATATCGTCTTTTATTAATGACAACAAGAAGTCAAAATGTGTCTTAGAAAGCCTTAAGTAGTTTTTGTAACTCTCTTCGGCAAGCACAAGCAATTCTTTGCTTAAAAATGCGTACGAGCCGCGTTCCGGCTTCTGGTTCCTCCATTCTTTCATCCATTGTCCTCTCGTCCTTTTCACAGGCAATGAAGCTACCTTTTCACCGAAACTGGCCAAACCTTGTTTAAATGTAGATATATATTTATATATAAATATTAATATTAACTTCGAGTTTATATTTTTAACATTTAATCACCTAAAAGTATTTCTTCTTTGTCGCTGTCGCCGGAATCCAACTCCATAGTTTCTCCAATACAGTCCGCAATATCTTCAATTAGGCGGAGTTTTTCTTGGTTTTCCATGATTTTATTTTTTAGATTTGTTTATTAAAATCTTGATTTATTTTTATTATTTTTTTTTATTTAAAATAACAAAACACTTATTAAAGATAAAAAACACAGCACAAATAAGACAAATGTCAAAAAAGCAAATAATAATAATGGAATGTTGCCGGCAACATGTTCGACTGTGTGAACGCGAAAGAAAAAACAAAAGAGAATTCCAAATGTTTTCCTTCCAAATGTTCGCACGTCTAAATGGGGACTTAGCAGAAATAAAAACAAAACTGAATCAGCTGGATGATATAAAAGAGACGATGCAATTTATGTCATCACAATATGATTCTTTGTTAAAAGGTGTTGCTAAGAACACTAAAGAAATAAAATCGCTAAAAAAGGAAAATGGTACGCTACGGGAAGGAGTAAAAAATTTAAAATCAACTGTTAAATTTTTAAACGATGTTAGAGTTCAAAAAGATGTCGTTATTAATGGTATTGTTGTTGCTGATGAAATAAGTGCAATTGATGTTGTGTTAGATATAGCAAAACAAACAGGAGCTGATATTTGTGAAGATAAAGTTAAGGAAGCCTATTTTATAAACCAGCGTAAACAAAGAAAAGATGAAAACAAAAAATCTGTTGTTGTTAAATTTGTCAACAAAAAAAGCAAACGGTTGTTCATGCAGGAGAAGGCCAAGCTTAAAGATGTGGAAAAGTTTAAAAAGGTTTATATAAACGATGTCCTTTGTAAAGAGTCATTGGAACTTTTAAATTACGCTAAGTCTTTGAAAGCGGTTGGTTTTAACTTTGTTTATGCTAGATCTGGCAACGTTTTTGTTAAAAAAGATACGAAATCCAAACAATTTGTTTTAAAAACGAAAGAAGATGTTGATAATTTGCTTAGTAAATCAGCAGGAGGTAGAGCTAAACGCAATATTCTGGCTAATGTGGCTATTTCTGATGATGATGATGAAGAAGAAGAAGAAGAAGAAGAAGATAATACACAGTTTGAGTCCCCGAATTAGTATATATACCAATTGTTTTTTATTTTTATTTATTTTGTTAAAAAAATTTTATATAATTTTTTATGAACACTAAATATTTTTTTAATTTAAATTCTTTTAATGAGTCTAATAATGAACCTTTTTTAAAAACGTTTAATATCTTGTCTATTAATGTAAAAAGCATTTCATCACTTGATAAGTTTAACAAGTTCAAAGCTGAAATGTGTAGATTGTCGGTTATACCTGAAATAATAGCGGTTCAAGAGACCTGGTTCGATAAAAATTCGGTTTGTTTATACTCAATTGACGGTTATGACGTGATTCATTGTTGTAGGAGTGATTGTTATGGCGGAACAACAGTATATGTTAAAAAGCAAATAAAATACAAATTACGTGTGTTATAAAGTGATGATTTTTTGGATTTAATATGTATATATTTTCCAGATGTCAAAATTGATAATAAGCCTTTAATTATTACATCACTATACCGATCGCAAAAATGTAAACTACCATCGTTTGTAGACATGCTAGAAAGATTATTAATAGAAGTTAAAAACTCTACATGCATTTTTGTTGGTGATTTCAATATTAATTTGATGCTCATGAGCCCTGAAAGTCGTGCTTTGATAGATGTATTTTCTGAAGCTGATTTTACTTCATGTCATAATCTTATAACTAGGCCCGAAAGTAAAACTTGCATTGATTGTGTTTTTAGCAATGTATCAAATTGCATAATGGTAAACTCAATTGAAACTTCAATATCGGATCACAATATAATTTTTTGTAAGCTTAGAATGAACTTTCGCCATAATGAAACTACGATTGAGAGAAAATATTGTATAGACTACAGAAAGTTTGGATCGTTTTTGGATGATAACTTAATCATTTGAAATTTAAGCAGTTCCAATGTTCAATGTGAAGATCTTGTTAACACACTTTCTTTAGCTGCATCACAAAGTACTGTTATTACTACAAAACAAATAAATATTAGACACAAAATGAGCCCGTGGATGTCTGAGGAATTAATTTCTTTAATATCTTATAAAAATAATTTATTAAAAGCCAGGAGGAAAAATAAACATAACAGGATTATTGCAGATAACCTAAATAGAATTAGTAAGGTCATTAAGTATTGTAGCAAGAATTTGATGAATGACTACTACTCGTATAACATTGAGAAATGTAAAGGAGATTCTAGAAAGACATGGAAATTCATAAATTAGCAAATTGGAAAGAAAGAAGAGACCTCTAAAGAGTTACTAAATGAGGATGATAGTATTTTAACTACGAGTGACGAAAAGGCTTCTAGTTTTAATAGCTTCTTCTATAAATCGGTTAGAAGCTTGCGAGCAAGTATACATCAAGATCCGAGTGATGATATCAATTTCTTTCAAACATTGGTTCCAACTAATTCATTTTTTTGATTTAGAAGTTACAGAGGATCGAGTAGTAGATAATATTTTAAATAATTTAAAAACGAATAAGAGCCCTGGTTGTGATAACATAACACCAAAGATGTTGTTGGTACTTAAATTAGCTGCGACAGAAGCAAGTACAACAATATTTAATAATATGATTCAGGAAGCTAAATATCCAAATGTGCTTAAAATACACAAAATTATTCCCATTCCCAAATAATAATTTTTGAGCAACTATCCAATTACCTTAATGAGAACAATATATTGTTTGAACGACAATATGGCTTCAGAAAAGGTACTGGAACTGAGGAAGCTGTAATTAATGTAATGGATTGTATTTGCAATGGACTTGATTCAGGATATAAAGGAGTGGCTGGAGTATTCTTCGATTTATCAAAAGCTTTTGATTTGGTAGATCATAATATATTACTACAAAAGCTTTATTTTATAGGTTTTTCCAGTAATACTATAGCGTATTTCAAGGATTACTTATCCAATAGAAAACAATATGTTCAGATTGGTGAATCTTGTAGTAACAAGCTAGAAGTATTTTGTGGAGTACCACAAGGCAGCGTTCTTGGCCCACTTTTGTTTAAGATTTACATAAATGATATGAAAAACATAAACTTTAACGGAAAGTTATTTATGTTTGCAGATGATGTTTGCCTTTTATACAACTATTTAGATGAAAAAGTATTGAGGACACATGTTGAGTATGATGCTGCGATTTTGGCGGAATTTTTGAGGTTTAATAAATTAATATTAAATACCAAGAAAACGAAATTTATACGGTTTAAACCATATATTTTAAAGAATGATGAAGTAATGAGCGTACATATTGATGGAGAAGTGATACAGGAATCTGAAAATGTTAAATACCTCGGAATTAATATAAATCACAATCTTATGTGGGAAAATCATATATCTAAGTTAAAATCAAGAATATCGTCGGGAATTGGTATACTATACAAGTTTAGAAATAAATTGGATACTGAAACTAAAATGTTGTTGTATCAGTCGTTAATTCACTCACACCTTACATACCTACCTCTTATTTATGGTGGTAAATCAAGCACAATGATAAAATCATTGCAATCTGCACAAAATAAAGCACTGGAAATTGTATTTAAGCAACCATTGAGGCTTAGCACAGTTGAATTGTACAAAGATTTTGCAAAAAACCGTTCTTCCTATAAGAGGGCTTTATAAGCAGCAGCTTTTGTTGTACGTATTCAAATGTTTAAGAAATGTTGGGTCTCATACAATCAGTTTTAATCAAAACAAATCATACACTGAAAGAATCACAAGACAGGCTTTGAATCTTAATGTTGTAAGATGTCGTCTTGAGTTAACCAAACAACGTATAAGTTTTGCTGGACCTAACGAATATAACAAATTACCAGATTGTTTAAAAAATATTGAAATTTTATCTACCTTTAAAGAAAAATTAAAACAATATTTACTTCAAAATGTTGAAATGCTTCTTACAAGTTAGCTTAAATTTGAATATGATATGCATATTTTTATAATGAAATTTTTATATATTGTTAATGTTGAATAAATTATTTTTGTTTTTATTTAGAATGTAGCCAACTTGGTAGCCTCTAAAATGCCATACTTGGCGCTGAGGCGAAAACTTTTAAATTTTGTAAATAAAATATTGAAAAAATAAAAAAAAAAACCGACAAAATATAGTTTTTTGGCCGAACTGTTCGGTCGGACACAACCAAAAATACTTCCAGTAGAGATATCAACGTTAACCTTTCGTCACGGCTTTATAACAATTTGATAAATATTTAATGATAAAATGGGCATGGTTGATACCTCCATAGCCACCCTATACCACCCCATGAACAGAGGGACATTTCTTTACTGTTTTTAATAAATCGTCAACATCAGCGAAGTTTCCTTTTTTTGATACTTCTTCTAAAAAAAATTTAAGACTTGTGGTATATAAACGAAATGTATCTCAAATTAAAGATAATTATACTTTTTGTTAAGGATATAAAATAAATGTCTTTTAAAAATTGTTCATGTGGAATCAATCTATTATTTTTCAAATTTAAATTTTTTTAAAATTCGGTTAAGCAACAAATTAAGAAACGTTCTTACATTGAAAGGACCGTAAGGACTTTCAATTAATTATTGATAAAGCGTCTTAAATGGGGTTTACTGTAAATGAATCCATATATGTGCACACATGCTTTATATAAGCCCACATGCATCCATACATGATTCCATTATACAAAACATAACAACAACAGCGCACAAAATTTCACATTAGAAAGTTTACGGAAAAGCAATGAGGCCGGTTTGATCTGTGGGAGATAGCACAAACAGTGGCACTTGGTGGCATCTGATACTAAAAGTTTAGAATCTTATATTTTATTATTTAATAATCATATAATTACAAATTATATACTATTACCCTAACCGAGCACTAGGTACTATGGCTTTCGGCGCGTTGTAGCGAAAACAGAACAGTGCCTCTGGTGGGAATCGAACCCACGACCCTCGCTCTGATAAGCCGGCACGATACCAACTAGCCTACCGGGGCGCACTAGAATCTTATAATATTGACTTATATCAAGAAAAAAAATCCCAATCAGGGGAGAACACAACTAAAACTTTAACTGAAATTTAAATATATGGACCAGTAAATACTCACAAAAGCACTGGGAATAGCTTTGAAGTTACGCAAAAAGGTCATAAGTCAGAAACTGGAGTTTTTCGTTAATACCAAACAAAGTATGCCTTTTTTTGACTTCTTGCCTAAAGAGCAAATGACTACGATGGGAAGCAGTTCTGTTAGACTTAAGTTATTGATACCACACGAAAGAGAAAAAATGTAGTTAAACCCAATCGAAAAACTTAAAATGCATTTTTTGACTTAACACCTTTTTGAATAACGTCAAAGATATATTAATGTTATAAAAAATACGCAATAATCCAAAGACATCAACATAATTTTAAAATAATTTAAATACTTTTCACCTCAATATTCATTTTGATTTATTTCAATTCAGAACAGTTTTATATTTTTAAAATTTTTTTAAAGTTGCACTTTATTCGCAACCGAATTACACTGAAACAATTAACTAATGATACGTTGTCTCTTTCGAAGCTATTCGTAAAGATTACGGTTGGAAAGAAACAAAAACAGCTAGACTTTTGAAAAGTTTTTTTCTATAGGAGAGTTTTATAGGAGTTCATGCAAATATATGTTTTTTTCCATAAGTCGCAAGAACAGGGTAAACAAAATATCTGCGAATCTAAGAATTGTCGTTAAAATGGCATCGATCCATTAAGTGTTAAGTGTTCCCCTATAGTTTTTAGTGATTTTTTTTAATATTTAATTTAATATTGAAAAATAATTAATTTAAAGTGCCTCTCCTTTTACGTTTTCCTACTATTTTTCTTCGAAACTCTGTAAATCCTAGATTAGCTTTGTGGAAGAGAGACGTGCATATGGCTTGGTTTACTCCAATACATTGTGATACAAACTCAAAAAATCAATACACAACACAAGAATTAACATCGTTTAAATGTGCGGCGATTACAACCGTCGATGTTGAGCGGCCATTTACTATATTCGAACACATTTTGACAACAAATAGATTAAATTTTACCTTTGCATATATAAAAAAACTTATTTATTTCTAGAAATAAACATTTAAGTTTGCTATAAACATTAGGCCGGGTCGATTTGTATGGAGGCAAAAAAATCCCTCAACGTTCAAGAAAAATCGTATTCTAGGGATCAAAATAAGAAACTTTGCCGAAGGAACCATACCTCTAAAACGAATTCTGATGTCCCGACTTTTGACCCTGAGGGTCAAATTTTGAAAAAGCCCACTTTGGTATTTCAGAAAGTAGGAGGAATCTCTCCCAGATTATAGGAGATACTTCTTCTCCGGGAGACGCGCTAGCAGATTAATGCATAAATCATCATTTCGGCAAAGTTTCTTATTTTGATCCCTAGAATACGATTTTCCTTGAACGTTGAGTGATTTTTAAATCGACCCGCCCTAATAAACATGTATCGAAAATGTAAAAAACTAACTAAAAATATCTTTTTTCGCTCAAATTAAATTCAAATGACGAAGTAAATATCTCAGAATCAGAAATTAATTTAAGGAAAATAGTTTTTTTTGGAAAGTTTGTGCAAAATCCTTGTAGAGTAGTCTAATCAAAAAGTAAATTATATGAAAACGAAAATTATAAAAGTTCGAGGCCATAATCTATATTTCTTTATTAAGATATTAATAATCTATAGAGTTTTTTTGTTTTAAAATTTATTTTTTGACCCTTTCAGGAATGTGATTGATATTTCGGGGATTTTCTAGGTTCCCATCATCAGAACACGTTTTGAAAGAGGTAACAATCCCATGCCAAACATCAGACATTCATATAAACTAGTTTACTCACTACATGAGAACTAATATATAAGCTCGAAGTTAAAGATTATCACCATTGATCAAAAAATAAATTGAAAACTTGTTTTTTGAAAAAAAAGAAAAAACATAATTTTTATTTTAATAAAAATTACATCAAACTTGCATAACAGACAAAGTATGGTCTTGTTTACAATTCCCTTGTACATTTTGTTTTTAAAAACAAATGTACAAAGGAAAAGAAACAAAAAAGTGTATTGAATATTTACCAAAGGTAGACATACACACAAAAAAAACCCAAGTTTTCAATTTATTTTTTGATCAATAGTGATAATCTTTAACTTCGAGCTTAAATATTAGTTCTCATGTAGTGAGTAAACTAGTTTATATGAGTGTTTGATGTTTGGCATCTATCAACATATTCCTGAAAGGGTCAAATAATAAATTTGAATACAAAAACTGTATACATTATTTGTTAGAACAATATCCTAATAAAGAAATACAGAGTATGGCCTCGTACTTGAATAATTTTCATTGCACAATTAAAGGTCGGAAAAAAACATAATTTTTATTTTTAATAAAAATTATATCAAACTTGAGTAAATTATATATTTTTTTTTATATCTCTGGTCACAAGTTATAACAGCCTAAGTCTGTTTTTCCAATTCTTCAGTAGAGCAGTTTGAAGATTCACATCCTCACTGAAAATCAGAAGTCGTTTTTTAAGGTTTAACTTTCATACAGATTCTAGGGACACGTATAAAAAGTAAGTAGTCAAATGATATAACGGAAAGATACACTTAGGCTCTTATTACTTTTTAAACAAAAAAAAGTCAAAAAATTTAGTTACGCTCTTATTCCACATAAAATAAAAACTTAATTCAATAAATGTTTATCAAAAATCGATAGGGTAATTCGGAATAACAGCTTAACTCAAGTATAGAAAAAAAATATTCTCTTTATTTTGCGGAATAACGACTTAAGTCGATTTCGGAAATAATGAAAAAATTATGTTTATATTTATATTTATTGCATGGATGGTATCCGATTTGATGAATGTATCAGTAAGGGTAACGCTATTTGCTTTTATTTCGGTAACGGTATAAAAGCAAATAACGATATTTCAGTTATTTCGATAAAGGTTTATTAGCGTTTACGGTATTTTACTTATTTCGGTAACGGTATTTTATGGGTAACGATATTTTAGTTATTTCGGTAACGTTGTTTAACGGATAACGATTATTTAGTAATTTCGGTAACGGTATTTTAAGGGTAGCGTTACTTTAGTTATTCAAGTAATGTCAATGCACACCGATATTTTTAGCGCCATTATGCCCGAGTTCAGGTGACTGGCTAGTTTAAGTTCAAACCTTGGGAAAATATTTCTATTTACAACGATTTTCTTTTTCAAATCGTGTCAGATTATTTCGGTAACGGTATTTTAAGGATAACGGTATTTCAATTATTTCGGTAACGGTGTTTTATATAACGGCATTTTAGTTATTTCGGTAACGGTATTTTAGGGATATTGATATTTTAGTTATATCGGTAGCGCTATTTTACGGATATCGGTGTTTCAATTATTTCAGTAACGGTATTTTAGGGATAACGATACCCAGTTGAAAGTGTTCTGAATCGATAACGATATTTTAGCGGTATTGCTTGTATCCTTGATTTATTGTAATCTTAAATTGAGTTAGGCGGCTGTGCCAAACCAAGAAAGTAGCTTTATAAATAGCTTTTTTGAAAAAATACCTACACTAAGCAATAAAAATTACTTTTCACCCTACATTATCGAATTTTTCCCCCTACAAAAATCGCTACGAAATTTTTTACATTTTTATAAACTAAATATACTTTGAAATTTTCATACTTTCGACGACAATTCCAATTATTTTCAAAAATTAATATCCAAATGCTACTATGGAAAATTTGTTCAAAAATTATTTGAAATAGAAATGTGTTAAATTTGCCAAAATATTTTTTAGAATAGATTTAAAATGGTCAACATTTGCCAAAACAAAAATCATGCCAGCTATCAAAAAGTTTTCATACTAGCGGTTTCTATTTAATTTTTATGTGGAGCTTTTTTACAAAATTGTATTGCTTTTCGTCGGTGAAATTTAACATTGGTTTTTCATAGGTGGGAAGCTGTTACAACGCTGCACAACAACTTCCAAAGGATAACTTTCTAAATAACTTGCAAAGATATTGTTAGTTAAAAAACAAACAAACAAATTATAAGAAACCAATTTTTCTACGGCAATATCTCTCAAAATATAATCATTTTACAAAACAATGTAGAAATAGCTGTTTTTGAAAAGATTGGCATTATTTGGAAAAAGTACCTACATTTTGACTAAGTTGAAATATCTGTCCCTTTTCTCCTACGACGTTATTTTGAAGGCAAAAAAACCTACATGTAGGGATTTTCCCCTACTTCTGGCAACACTGTTATAACATGTTTTGTTAATCTAGCGAAAAAATCGGCACATTTTTTTTTGAGAATATTTTTCAGCAATCGCAAGGTTGCTGGTTATCAAAAAACTTTTAGCAATTTTTGTTCCACCACTTTTGCGAAGCTCTAAATGATCATTTCAATTTTGTGTGCTTATCTATAATTCTACACTGAGATAATTATCCTTCATGATAGCAATGAAACAGTTTCATAGATTGTTTTTCTCAGATTCAATGAAGAATTTCATTATATCCAAGAAATTTTATTAAAATTAAGAAATTTTTCATAAACTTTTTAAAATTTCATAGATTCATAAAAAAAATTGATTCGATTTCATAAATTATCTCTTTATAAATTTAATGAAAATTTTCCTTAGGGCTATTGAATTATTTCAGACATTTTTTTTTTTCATAAAATTTCATAATTTCATTGATTTTCATAAATTTCAAACTTTAGTGTTAAGATTTAATTCTCAAGTGCTCAACATATTTCATATTTTAATGTAGCCTCTTATTAATTTTGGACTTCTCTGAATTTGTTTTAAAACTTATTAGAAGCCATTCATTGACTTAGTTTCAATTAATTTTTCAAGACATGCACGCAGAGTTTTATTAATTAAAAAAACTTCCTAATATTAAAAAATTTTATGAAACTGTTTCATAATTCCTATAAACTCTTCATTTTCGCAATGATTCAGTAGTTTCATGAAGATTTTCATTAATTAATGATAATTATAATTATACAAACATTCATAAACATTGACTTTAATGAAACCTGTTTCATAGATTTTATGAAAAGTTTCAATGGACGAGTTCCAGTGACAATTTTCATTAAAGCTATAAAGAAATCCATTACTGAAGTAAAGATAATTCCTTTAGTGTACAACCCAACCATTCAGTGGCTACAAATTCGGTTGTTACGACAGAAACTGTTTTGGGGGTATTTAAAAAATATTTCTACTTCTATTGCACAAAAAGTGTTAAAAGAAATATTGATTAAATTATTTAAATATATTATATTCATTGCCAATAAAAATTTTAAAATAAACTAATCTCCTCACAGAGTATAATTAATGTGCTTTGCCTCATTCGCTTTAAAATTTAAAAGTTTAAATGCTTCTTTATTTATGTTTGGCACAAACATCGTTTTAAATCCATTAAATTTAATTTATAAACATGCTGACATAAACTCTGCTCTTTGAACTTGGACATTTTTAATCAATTCAAAGTTTTATGTGCAAATTAAGGCAACTCATGACCCATAAAATATAAAATAGTGTTAAGAATAACTTTCTAAAAAATTACTTTTTAAACTTATTTAAAACCACCAGATATATTCTATCTATGTTTTTCGGTTTGATAACCGATTTGAAAAAAATGATACTACTCGCTTTTTTTAAATAATTTCATATCAAGTGTTTTGAAAAAAATCATTGTCCAAAATATAAATGGTTAACATCCTGATAAATTAGCTTGCAAAAGGAAAATGTCATTTAGCGTTAGGTTCCATTATTAGACGGGAACATTTACGACTTTATTGCGTTGGGCGCCATAATCTGCCTACTTAACTACAATGTAAACAAATCTACATAAACAAACATTAAAATCAATAAATAACGATAAATGTAGTTAGTTTAAATTTCATCACTTCTTAATTTAAGATGCCATATGTAAAGCAATTTTTTATGCGTTTTTATTTGTTTGCTGAAAATAGAAGAGAGAGAGAGAGAAAAAGTACTCGTAATAATAAATTTATAGTATCAGAGACCATACGTTGTTAGTTTTATTACCATATAAATTTGACCCAAAACAATTTTTGTCCATAAAAATACAATTTTCAGCTACTTACTTAAATGAAGCACGTAAAGGATCGACTAACACATACGAATAGCATATAGACTCATACTCCTCCTGCACACGGTTTGTTTGAAAAATGTTGCATGAAACAACTTAAACTCACACTTTTATGTTTGTTTTGTGCTTTAGGGAGAGAAAAAATGATTATTAAAAGACCTTTTTTACACATGTTTGCCAAATGAAAATACTTTTCCTATACAAAAATACATAACTATGAATATGTTTTGAACATGGAATGGAAGTAGTTAGTATAAGTGTTAAAATGGTACCATACCAATACTATTCCAAATTATAGTGTAGAAAAAAACACTATATAAAACTACAAACATTAATTGAACGTGGGTAAACTCTTAATTGTTTAGTAATAGGGGTTCAGGCTTACAAAGGGACGATATGGATCGAAAGAGGTTTAGAGTGAATCACCTAATCGTGCACTTAGAAAAAAAGCTTCTTGGGTCAAGAGTACCAGTTCACCTACCCAATGTGTGATGTCCAACGTCTTAGAAGTTTCCAAATTCTGCGTCATACTAAATCTAACATAAAGTGCTTGAAAAAAAAAAACAATACAAATAGTATTTAGGTTTTTATAAAAGATATTACTTATATTCATTATAATTTTTCGTTTTTCACCGACAATTTTATATGCTTTTTATTTAATTGAATTGGATCAGAAATAAAAAGCTTAAGAAACTCCACTTGTAATATGCTTTTATGTTATAACTAATAAATATTGCCATATTGATTTGTGTATGTCAAACTTAATTCTAAGTGCTTTTTGTAATTCATCTTTTTTTATTAAAAGAAATATAGGGAAATGCTTGCAGTCACTAAATTAACGTATTGTTGTTATATTCATAGCAAGATAAAATATCAATTCACAATCAAGAGCTTGAAATAATTTGAATTTGGAAAAAAAATGTATTATATATTTACAAAAGTACCTAAAATAGACCCTTAAAAAATGCTGCCAGGTTACCACCCACAAACAAATTCTTAAAATGGGGAAAAATTCATGTTAAGTACCAGCTTTTTGATTTTTTTTTTAATTCAATTAAATGTTATCTACAGAAATATAAATATGTTGGATACTTATCTTAATACAAACCCGCGAAGCCATAAGGCTGCAGGTAAAAAAAAATATATATATTTTAGTTTATGTATTCATTGCGAATTTAAATAGTGTTCGTTAATAAATTTGGTTCTCCTAAATTTATTGGTGATGTTTACTATATCGCTCATTTACTGAAAGACTGACATAACTCAAAAAACACGATTTAGCAGAAAACGCGTTGAGTGTCTTCAATCCAAATATGCTTCGCTCGATCCTCTCTATTTATTTGATCACGTTTGTTATAAATAGGTTTTTGCCAGTTCGCTTATTATCAAGAGACCCGTTAGTAGCATAGTTTCTATATAAAGTATATACTTTTTTGCACCCATTTTTCAGAAATAATAAAATATATTCTCTTCTAACTCGAAAAGTATGCAAGATATTAATATGAAATTTTTACCTCATATGACTAATAAATCTGCATCATTAACTCAAAACGTGTGTTTATTGACTTATGACAGTCTTTTAGTAAATGAGCGATATGTACTGGCAGAGTATTTAAAATTGTTGGTCAAGTTTCGGTTAGCCTGTTTTTTTTTTTTCCATAGTTATAGTAGTATTTGGCGTACTTCACCACGTATTCGACCAGCGCCTTCTCTTGTTCTTTATTAAAAGCCCACGAAAACTTTTATTGTTGAATGAAGACCGGTTTTATAAAAGTTATATTCTGATTTAATTAGGGACGTATGGAAATATATTTCAAAGGAGAAAAATGTGTAAATATACGAAGGTTGGAAGGTCGTTATAAATTAAATATAACATAAAAAATTTCGATGTACACAAAAAAAGCTAATAAAACTGTTAAAAATATTACTTGAGCTTTTGTATACAAATAGAACTTTTTTGGTCTTCAAAGTTTAGTAACGTCATGATGCTTGTTATGACAAGATCCACGTCTCTGATTACTAAGAAGACAAGAATGGAGCAAATGTTGAATTAACAGGTTTTTTGTTAAAGCTTTGCCTATTCTGGAGGTTCTAGCTGTTCTAAAACTTCGGGTTCTGATGAGATGGAAGTATTAGTATCAAACTAGCAAATACGATTCATTTGCTTTATTTTTGTAAATATACTTAGCTCGTTATAAATTAAAAATAAATATAATTATAATTAAAAATAATCTCGATGTATATAAAAAGAAAAAAGTAATAAAACTGTAAAAAAATTATAATTTGAAAAAAATCTTTACCCGTTAGTTCCATACAGAGCGTCAAAATTTGAATTTAAAATGCGACAGCCACTGCTGAGGGCACAATAAGTGTACAAAAACTTCAGAAAAAGCACATTGTCCATTACATCCTAAAATTTTTGACATTTTTTACGGCACAAAATTGTATTTTTTAAGAAATTACTAAACTCGTAAAAACTCTAATATACAGAAAATTACTCCATTTTCTCTTTTAATATGAAAAACTGTGGAGTATATTCCACAAAAACAAGAAAACTTAATAATTAATTCGCCAGTGTTGTCATATTAGAATTTTTAAAAAATTACTAAAACGCCAATGTTTTAAAAACAATTTTAAAAAATCGTGAAAATCCGATAGATCAAATTGCGTATTACAGTTCGATAGATAGTTGTCATACCAATAAATAAAAATTATAAATTGGAAAAATGATAATCCTAATTAAAGACTGAGGAGCCGATTCGTATTATCGAAATATTCGAATTACTAAGTTTTGGAGTGTCTCATTTTGAGGCTTTTTACAAAGCGTCCAAAAACACTATTATCTGCGAATCAATAAATAGTTGCGGCGACTTTTGTCTAAAATTTGATCAAATATAAAAAAAAATAAAATTCAACGATTCTGCATTAAAAAAATTATTAAAAACATCGACTCGAGATAATAAGAATTTTATGCCATTTTTTTCGATTTTTTAATGTAATTTCTA
Source organism: Delia radicum (assembly GCA_021234595.1). Taxonomy (NCBI): domain Eukaryota; kingdom Metazoa; phylum Arthropoda; class Insecta; order Diptera; family Anthomyiidae; genus Delia; species Delia radicum. The sequence goes on from CM037852.1 coordinate 49,535,030, forward strand.
TAAATAATTTCAAAAATCTAAGGTCCGCTAATAATTTCAATATGTTTAATGTTTGTATTAATACAAAAGGAATTTTAGACATACAAATTGTATGTACAAAATAAGTTCAAGTAAGTGTTATTCAGTTACCAAAGTTATTAGCGAATTTCGAAAACTTTTCGACAATGTATTAAATATCAAAAAGGTTAAAAAATGAAAGAGTTGTGTAATTTTTTATAAAAATCGCTTAAAAAAACTACATTAAAACCTTTTTGTACTTGTATCGAGGCGAGAGGTTGGTTTTTATAAATTTTTTAATTCAGAACTAGTGTGTTTCAAACATGCTAAGTGTGTTTCAAATATGCTTTCAATATCAAAATTTCTCCACAGTATCTCCAAATAGAAAAAAACGGATCAAATATCGTGATTTGACCAAAGTCTTGGCTCAGACACTAATTTTAAGTTCAAGTAAGTGTTATTCAGTTACCAAAGTTATTAGCGAATTTCGAAAACTTTTCGACAATGTATTAAAAATCAAAAAGGTTATAAAATGAAAGAGTTGTGTAATTTTTTATAAAAATCGCTTAAAAAACTACATTAAAACCTTTTTGTACTTGTATCGAGGCGAGAGGTTGGTTTTTATAAATTTTTTAATTCAGAACTTTAGTGTGTTTCAAACATGCTAAGTGTGTTTCAAATATGCTTTCAATATCAAAATTTCTCCACAGTATCTCCAAATAGAAAAAAAAAAACGGATCAAATATCGTGATTTGACCAAAGTCTTGGCTCAGACACTAATTTTAAGTTCAAGTAAGTGTTATTCAGTTACCAAAGTTATTAGCGAATTTCGAAAACTTTTCCACAATGTATTAAAAATAAAAAGGTTATAAAATGAAAGAGTTGTGTAATTTTTTATAAAAATCGCTTAAAAAAACTACATTAAAACCTTTTTGTACTTGTATCGAGGCGAGAGGTTGGTTTTTATAATTTTTTTAATTCAGAACTTTAGTGTGTTTCAAACATGCTAAGTGTGTTTCAAATATGCTTTCAATATCAAAATTTCTCCACAGTATCTCCAAATAGAAAAAGAAAACGGATCAAATATCGTGATTTGACCAAAGTCTTGGCTCAGACACTAATTTTAAGTTCAAGTAAGTGTTATTCAGTTACCAAAGTTATTAGCGAATTTCGAAAACTTTTCGACAATGTATTAAAAATCAAAAAGGTTATAAAATGAAAGAGTTGTGTAATTTTTTATAAAAATCGCTTAAAAAAAACTACATTAAAACCTTTTTGTACTTGTATCGAGGCGAGAGGTTGGTTTTTTTAAATTTTTTAATTCAGAACTTTAGTGTGTTTCAAATATGCTAAGTGTGTTTCAAATATGCTTTCAATATCAAAATTTCTCCACAGTATCTCCAAATAGAAAAAAAAAACGGATCAAATATCGTGATTTGACCAAAGTCACAATTTTCCATTTTTAATACAAAATTCCCAAGAGACTGTAATTTTTCCTATAGTTTTGGATATTTTTTAAACTGAACATTAGAGCTTCAAAAACGTTTGAAGAAACTAGACATTGTCCGAATTGTTATGCACAAGGCTGGATCGTTGGGCATAGACCACAATAACATATGTTCCAAATCTCAGAGAAATCGAATGACGTTTTAAGGTCGCTAAAAATTTCTACTTTTTCGTATATTTTGTATGGAAATTTACATACAAATTAAAAAAAAAAAGTTTACATTAAATTTGTAATGATTCAGGAGTTCTCTATGAATTATGAATCAAAATTTTTTTATCTATAAGATTGTAGAACAAACCTTTAATAAATGTTTAATGGTTTTCTAGGTATTCGCGTTTTTTTTTTTTTTTTGATTTTGAATAAAAATGTAAATGTATATGTATTCCTTAAATTTTAGGAGCCGGTGTGCACAAATTGAAAAGAATGGTGGGTATGCCAGGAACAGGAAGGACAACTTTATCTTGGAGATTTTTCATAAAATATGAGTAACTTTACCTTTTTCTGAACAACTTTTTAGATTATTCACCAATTTCGTAGATATATATATATATGTATATAACATTTTTTGGCAGAGTAAAATTCTACGGAGTAAAAGTTTCATAAAATAAAACGCCAAACTATAAAATTTTCAAAAAAAAAAAAATTTTGTTTTATTTATTACTTAACATATTTATTTCTTAACATAAGTAGCAATCAAAATTGTTACTTAAACTGTTAATTAAGTTCTAAAGGACCATAATAAATTGATTTTCCTTGCTATGTTTTATTGTATTCAATCGAATTTGTTATGTGAGTGCGGCTATTACGAACCTCGGTTATAACGAATTTATTTGTCTGGTCCTTGGGTCCCGGTTATACTGTAATATGATTTTACTTAATTAACAAAAAAGGACGAGCGTTTAGTGCATATGTTTTAAAATTTCAACGTTTTGCAATTAATTTTAAATATTTTTTTCGCTCTGCCAAATTTCATATAATTTTTTTAATTTGTTTTAATAGGATTCCGCGTGTATTAATTATAACTAACTTGACCAACTGTTTTTTATCAAAAAGCTGGACGCCGCCGGGAAAAGAAAGCGGAATATTTTGTGCCTAAAATACGGATTTTATTAAATTTGAAATTTGTTAGTTAAAAGCGCTCAAATATTACTTCAAAAATTGTGTGAAGCTATTGACTGAAAAAATATAAAATGAACAACTTGATTTCCTCCACCGCTTCTGATTTTAACGAAACATGGTATATTATATGTACATCATATAACTATAACCTCGTCCAAATGTAGGACAGCTAAACCCAACGAAAAAATTAAAAATATTCGACAATTTTTAAAAGTAGTCGTACTTAAATTTACATATCTTTTTAACGGCTTATGCTACTATTAGTTCCCTATGCCGTGTCCAAATCCTACGTGGATATGTTACCGTATCCAGACTTATGAATAAAAATGTAAAAAATTTGAACTAAAAAGCCGATAACTCAGAAACATGAAGGAGTATCACATAGGGGTTTGGTGACGATGTAGAAGAATAATTTATAATTAAGATATATTTTTTTTTTAAAATTTAGAAAACCAGTTTATTGAAATACAGCGGTTTGAACCACGGATTTTGAAAAAAATGCATTTTACTGTTAAGAAAACAATAATGTTTGTAAACCAGGAAAACCACGATTTAAGTACCTTTAAAATGACGTATCAATGACACTTGTAGCTTAAACTGTTTAAAAGATAGGGGCTATTATGTGCAACTACTTTTGCAAATGTTTTTCATGAAATCATTTTTTGATGTGATTCTTGTTTTCTATTAAATTTAGTATCCTTTTAGATTTTTATCCATAACTTCGAATTCCGTAAGAGCTCCACAAATAAATTTGGCAACGGCATAGGGGAATAAATTATAATTAACATATATTTTTTGAAAATTAAAAAAAAAAACTGTGTTTTGAAACCGCTGATTTGGAAAAAAATGCATTTTCCCTTCAAAAATTATGTTTTTGCTAATTTTATTTAAAGCATAAAGCGGCTTTAAAATGAGGTATAAACGATTAACGTAGAAATTATACTTTAGAAATTATTTTTTGAAAGAAAATTTCTGAGTTAAGTTGGAGTATTTCGGTATTTTTAATGAAAAATTTTTGCGAATAATTTTTTTAACTTTTCCGAAAAGTTTTTCCGTCGTTTATGCGGCTTATAGGAAATTTTTTCATTGAAGTTGAATAACAAATTCTATAAATTACCAATTGCTATTTTTTCGTAACAATTGGCGATGTCTCAACTTAAACCGCAAAAGTTGTAACACTGAACATAAATACCATACGTCTGTTAACATTGTGAAATAGAGACGGAGGAGATTAAATTTTTAATTTTTTTATATTTTTATCATAAAAAAACTCGCAATATACTTTACGAGTACAACATCTTTTTTGAATTTTCGTATTTTGAGACACTCTTCAGAACCTTTTATAAAAAAAAATATATATTTCTTTTCATTAGTTTTGCCACACGTTTTTGATTTCGACTCGACTATATATAGTATATATAGTGGTTCTGATAAATTTATTTCAAAAAAAAAAAACTCAAAAATTTCTAGCACACTAAACGCTTTTAAAACATTTTACTATCTATATATATAAAATAGAATGTGTGTTTGTTTATTTGTTTGTTTGTTTGTATGTATGTACCTTATAGGAGACCAGACCACTGGACCGATCTTCCTGAAATATTCACAGTATGTAACTGGAACTCCGAAATGGTCAATAGGATACTTTTTTTTTTGGCCACGCCCACTTTTACGCCCACTATTTCATTATTTGAAATTGTATACACATGATGCTTTAGCCTTGAGATAGAAAGCTAAAATTTTCACCATGTGTTCTTTGGAACATGACAAAATTTCCTGTACTTTTACTTTTTAAAATTTTGCCCAGGAACGTGGTAAAAGGGGGGATAAAAGTGGGAAAAAGTCTCCCCATTAGCGGCCTCACCGAACCCTTTACGATAGATAGCTGAAATTTTCACCATATGTTCATTCGGATATAACCCAACTTTCTGCAGTTTTACTTTTTAGAATTTTGCTCAGGAACGTGGTAAAAAAGGGGATAATAGGGGAAAAAGTCTCCCCCTCAGTGGCCTGACCATACCACTGGACCGATCTTCCTGAAATTTTCACAGTATGTAACTGGAACTCCGGAATGCTCAATAGGATACTTTTTTTTTGGTCACGCCCACTTTTACGCCCACTATTTCATTATTTGAAATTGTATACACATGGTGCTTTAGCCTTGGTATAGAAAGCTGAAATTTTCACCATGTATTCTTTAGCATTCATCCCAAAAACTAGGTCTGGGCAGGCTAACAACGTAGCGGGCACAGCCCGCTAGTTGTTTATAAAAATTGTATTGAGTTCTTAAATGTGAAAGGCGGTAATTTGGTTTAAAAACGCGGTAAAACAATTCAAGGCGGGATCAATCTTTAAAAAGCGGGATAATTAAGCCAAAAGCGGACTGATTGGTCAGCTTAATTATAACTAGGGCAAGGAATTTCATGCTAATGCATGTGTTTCACCGATAATCTAAAACTGATATAGATTACATATTTAGCCGAATGATCCAATTTGGAAAGCAATGGCATCGATTTATAGTGTGCATTTTTTAACTTATTATGCATATTTTGTCCTTTTAAGTGCATATTTGTGCAAATTTTCAATTTATTTTAGGTATTTTTTTTTAAGTTTGTTAAAAAAAAATTTAATTTACGTGTTTTTAGAAAACACGTGTTTTGGTATATAGTGTGAATGTGGCTTAACATTATGTTCCTATTGAAAAGATAGATGGCAAAATATTTCTTTTTTATATTTCCATGATTTTTAGATTTTAGCAAAAAGTGTTCTTTTAAATAAATTTTTTTTGTGTATTTAGTGCATATTTTTTAGTTTTTAGCTGTATTTTATAAGCGCTTATTTTCCTTTTTTAGTGGTATGAAACTCCTTGCCCCAATTATAGCCAAAGTCAGGCCTTAATTTTTATGATAACGCTTCAATATACTTTGAGTCAGTCAGATTAAACAGTTGTGTTATATATTTTAATTTTAAATTTAAAAAAATTAAAAACAAAAGTTTAATTTTCGATCTTTTATCATCAATTATGTTGTGAGCAAGACTTTTCAAGTTCAACACAAAACAAAAAACCAAACGATCTTTAACTTGATTGATCATGCTCATATCACAGTATATGTGTTATATTTTCAAATTTGTTATTGTTTCAAAATATCAATATTTTTTATAAATTTTTGAAATTTTAATTTTGATGCGTTTTTAATTTTATAAATGTCACTGTATACGAACAATGTATTTACAAACAATTTTGTACATTTAGTTTTTTATTAAAATATAATTTTTATGAAACAATCGAAGAGGCGCCTTTACATTATCACACAAGTTTTTATACTTTGCCTTACAAAAGTATAATGAAAAGTGTGATAAAAGTCTCTGTTTGTCACAAAAGTATAAAAGAAAATCTTCTGAGACAGTCTGAACTGTTTTCGACACACACATGAAAATAAATTCTGTATACAGCACATTTCTAGCATGTGTAACACACTTGTGTGATAATGTGAATGGGGCTTAAAGGGTTAACAAAGTGAGTGCTTTTCTCCAATATAACTTTATTAAAATAATTCTCTTTTTTATTTGCAGTTAAATTTTATTCGCTCTACTTACTTACCAATTAGCCTGCGTGTTTGTATGTAAAGTTGAAATTTTTAATACATACACACAAACATACATATGTACATATTTTTGTTTATAATAATAAATAGCAACAAATTTGTATTCTTTATTCATAGTTTCTTTTCATTTGCAAAAAAAAAGAAAAAAAAAAAAAAAAACAGAAAAAATAAATAGAAAAATTACCAAAATGTTTACAAATAAATATTTATGCGTTTATGACCCTAATAAGTGTATCATAAATGTCCAACCAAAATTGTAAGTGGCTGTGCAATATTGTATGTGTGTGAATGAAAGTACAATGCTTAGACGCACATATTTATTGTATTGCTACACTATTATGCCACAGATGTTGCAAACGTTTAACTAAAATGAAGAAGGGACATGAATATTAACGTGTCATATGAATGCTGGACATGGTTTCATATACCAGCAACAAAACGAAGTCATCACTCCAACCGGGGAATACCTATGATATGAAAAGCAGAAATGTTGAATTTTTTAATTTTATAAAGTTAAATTATATGTGAAAGTGTAAAGCACCCTCGAAATTTTTAATACAAATTGGTATTATATGTTATATAAATACTAGGGTTTCGCGATAAATTACCTGCTTGTGGAGTACTTTTCATGGAGTAAATTAAGTCCGCCATTGGCATTCTAAGATGCAGATTTTGAACTTGAAAATTTCTCTTACAAGTTGCTTGTTAACGATCCTGTTAATTTTGAATGCTCTACGAAACAATTCTAGTCTGCATTTGACATTTAAAAAATTAACTTAAAACAAGTTCATGCAAAAAATTGGTTTTTACCAAATTTTTGATACCTCTGTTTATATTTCATAAATAAAACAAACAAAAAGATAATGAAAAAAAAAAATGGCAGAGGGTGAAAAAAAAAAATTTTTGTGAGGTGGAAAACTTTTTTGGGTGTAAAAATTTTTTTTTTTTTGGAAATAACATTTTTGAGGTAAAAACCTGTTTTTGTAGTGAAAAAAATGATTCATAATTTAGAACTTTATTGCCAACTATGGGCAATGGAGGTGAATTTAACCAAATCTTGAATAATGGTTTTTAGAAGCGGTGGTAGTGTTGGGTGAAACGAACAATGGCCATTTAATAGATAAAAAGTAAAAATAGTCAGTGACTTCAAATATCTTGGAATGACTCTAACTCCTAAAGTCTCTTTTGCCAAACACGTTAACACGTTAACAAAAATGATGCTGCCAAAACCTGTTAAAATGAAACATGGAGCAATTTTATTGGAAAAACAGACGTATCTCTAACAGGAAAGTGCAAAATGTTTCCAGCAGTGTGCAGGTCAACGCAAGCATACGGGTCTCAAATATGGTGGTACTCATACTTTGATGATGTTGACAAGTTACATAGATATAGATAGATAGATATACAAAATGGATACTTAAACTTCCAGAAAATACTCCAAATTATATCATCGCTTTAGAGACTGGTCATTAAGAAGGAAATTTTTACACATTGGCTTTACACCTAAAATATGTATCAAAACCGATTTTTGATTACGAAAATCACAGATTAACCCATTTGCTATCAAAAAAGTAATGAAAAAGAAAATTTATTGGTAACGCGTCCTTATAAATCGATTGGAGCATTACAACGTAGAACACGCAAACATTGAAAATAATAAAAATTTATTTAACAACGCCTGTAAAAACATGATTGAACAAATAAAAGCTCAATCAATCAACAAACATACCAGTGCAGCTCTCCAAAGTGAGGATAGAATTTACCGTTTTCTTGATTTCTCGAAAGGTATGACCTATTGCAATGTTCTGTATAATCGAAGTCAGATTTCATATATTCTGAAGGCTGGAGGCAATCTTTTATGGCTAAATGGGAAATCATATAGAACAGTGGAAGCAAGACTTGGTCTTTATGTAATCTCAGGGAAGTGGAAACAATGCAACACTTCTTGGGCCCGGGTTTAAATTAAATAAGGATGAGATATTTCCGATCTTTCAAATGTTTTAAATGCCGCTGAAGCTGCAAATTGGCGAAACCTTTACAATTATATTAGGTATGCATTAAGATATAGAAAAATACTAATAACAGAATTCGATTTTTAAATAAAACTTTAAACTCAATTTCCCAGCAGACGGTTATCAAACCTTGCTGTAACGTTATTCTTTGTATATGTTTTAAAATAATTTATATTATATTTATATGAATAAGTTCAATTCTTTGTATTATTTTATAAATGTTTGAAAACAAATAAAGAAAATCTAATATAAATCTAATCTAGTGAAAAAAAAAAGTTTTCTGGTGTAAACAAAAATTTGAGGTGAAAGAAAAATTTGAAGTGAGTTTTAAATATTATTATATTATTCACCTCTTAGCGTGTGGTAAGAAAATATGACTTTATATTTAATACACCAGACTCTTCTTTGAAATTGCACTAATATACAGTGCTTGGAAAATAGCATAGAAAATTTAAAGGTATCTCCACATTTTCACTCATAACTTTTGAACCGCTGTTACGATTTTGGTCGTTTTCAAAACCAAAATTTTCGCGAAAATGTATATCTATTTAGGTGGAAATGCGCAGTCTTTATTTGCGTTTTAGCGCCGTGATCGCCATTTCAACAGATTTACATCGCTAAATCGGCTTAAAATTTCATAAGGATGAAGAATATTTATGGGGTCCTAGACCGATATTTCGATATATTACAAACGGAATGACAAACTGATAAACACTATATTTTCCATGCATGTTTTAGTGAACCAAAATTAATCAAACAAAAATGTAAAGCATATATTTTTTTATAACGGCCTTCTCATTACGGAAATTTAAGTACCAATTTTCAGAATGTTTTAGAAATGTTAAACTTTTTTTACCCATATACAGTCAAGGAATAAATTCTACATACATTAGTAGCGATAATTGGAAAACATTTTATATCAATGTTTAAGGCATTTAAAATAAAGATTATTTGAAAAAAAAAAATATGTGAAAAAATAAAACATAGAAATTTTTAGCGAAAAACATAATTATTAGCGGGAAAAAGTCTACATACAGCGTGGCAACTCTTTGCTAAGACAGTTAAAATTGCTAAGACAGTTAAAATAAGTCGTGCTACTATACAGACGATCATTAGAAATTATAATAATACCAATAGTACCGAAAGTAAGCCACGATCTGGCAGACCTAAGAAACTTTCGAGACGCGATGTTAGCAGTATTATTAAAGTAGTCAACCAGGATCCGAAAATAAGTGCCCAAAATTGGAGGAACACATCGAAAAATGTTCCAATATAATTGTTACTCCACGAACAATAATAAATGTTTTACATGACAATGGATTTAATAGCAGAGTGGGCGCCATTGCGTCATCTGGAGTTGATCGTTTGGTTTTTGTCGAGGGTAATATGGACCACTATCAATATAGGAACATAATCTGATAGCTTAGGCCTGGGAAATCAATGAATTTTCCAACAATATAACGACCCTAAGCATACTGCACACGTTGTTCGAGACTGGCTTCTAAATACTATGCCCTAAAACAGCTCAATTCACCACCCCAGTCTCCAGACTTAAAACCTATAGAGCACATATGGGACGTTTTGGAAAAATCGGTTCGAAAATATAACATTAGTAGCCGTGAAGCATTGAAAACCGTCCTTATTCGTTCATGGGCCGAAATAACACCCGATATTACGGAAAATTTGGTGAGATCAATGCCTCGTCGTCTTCAAGCAGTTATTGATGCTCAAGGTGGACCTTGTAGACTTTTATCCCATGAATTTTTATTGTTTTTGTTATTATTGTTTTTATTATGTAATATAATTACTTTTTTATTTTATAAATAAACTTATTTATTAATGCCTTAAATATTGACATAAATATATTTTTTAATTTTCTTCACAAACTCTATAAAACCCCTAAATCAAAGGGTGTATGTAGACTTTTTCCCTTGACTGTACATACATCAACTTAGACAACTTTAAACGCCGCACACTGTGGTAAATCACAAATCTAGCTGGAAAATAAAAAAAATGTCTGGCAACATTCCTTCTGATCGTTTAATGATCATCTCAATACAATAGGTAACTGTAATTCATGTTTTGTTTTTTTTTTTTTTTAGCTCTGAGTAGGAAAAAGTAAGCTTAAAAGTCAGTTGTTGTCAACACGTGCATTCAGATTTCAAACAGAAGTGTATTTTTTGTGTGACTTTGGTTTATGATTAAAAAGGCTACGGTGATTTTATTGTCATAATTTTTTTTTTAGTAAGCTCTATTTAAGGAAATATATTACAATTTTCATTTAATTATTTCCATTGTAAGTGCAAAATGTAAAATATTTCCTTTTTTCAAGTAGAGTTAAAGCTGTTTATTCCGGATAGTTTCGGTGTAAAGCTCTATTTTGGTTAATCTTTTAAGTATTCACTTCAAGGTAAATCAAAAACATCTTGCGCATTTTTGCGACCGCCATACATTTTTTTCGCTTTTCCACACTCCCTTTCGTCACAATCCCTTTCGAGTTCAAAGTTTCATAACAGAAGAAGTTATTTCATTATTATCTGTTGATGCTTTTGAGGAGGAAGAATCTTTTAACGATGCATATGAAAATTAATAAATTAAAATCTCTATGTGTATTTATGTGTTATTATCTGTATTATTAATGTAATAAAGCAAAAACAAGTAAAGAAGACAATTAATATCAAATATTTATTAAAAATATTAAAATTATTTTAATATTGAAAATGATTATCTCCGACTCCTTACGTAAAAACTCACTTAACAATTTTGTTAATCATGAATCTTAGTTATATTCAACCTAAATACTAGTATATAAAGGGTCCGCCAAATAACTGTTTTTTTTTTGAAAATGCTATAAAAAAAACTACTGAATATTTTCTCAAATTTCTTTTTCTATTTGAAAGTACAATCCTTCCGGTTAATAATGGAAAATAATTTCATTCAAATGGCTGCCTCGGCTGGCCATGCAGTAGCCTACACGATCGGTCCAATTTTTAAGCACATTATCGATTGTGTGCAGCTGTATTTCACCAATGGCTTAACGAATTCTGTCCTTTAAAGCGTCAATTGTCTCTGGCTTGTTGGCGTAACACTTATCTTTGACGGCACCCCACAAATAATAGTCCAACGGTGTCAAATCGCAGCTCCGAGGTGGCCAAACGACATCAGCTCTGCGGCTGATAATGCGATCTTCAAAAACAGGGCGCAAAACATCGAGTGCAGCTTCGGCTGTGTGGCATGTAGCGCCGTCCTGTTGAAACCAAATGTTGCCAATATCCTCCTCTTCAATTTTTGTGAACAAAAATTCGTTCAACATGGCCCGATAACGATCGCCATTGACTGTAACCGCCACATTCTGCAACATTTCCATGATTTTCAAAGTAATGTCGCAATATTTCCCAGCGTTGTTCAAGCGTATACACAACCATATTCGTTCAGCGGAAGGATAGAACTAATTATCTGTCAAAACAGACATGAGCTAAGTGTTACCATTCACGAAATAAGCACTAGTTGTAAAAAAACGTTAGATGGCGGACCCTTTATAACAACAAATAATCCCAGAGGATGTATTTAAGAAACCAATTTTTTATCTTAAAAATGTATTTTTTCTTGACAGTGAGAACTGTTTATTTTTACCTCATTTTGTTAAAAAAAATCTCGTTTTAAAAAAAAGTTGATTATTTTTAATCATTTATATATTTGAACTAATTTTTTATATAATACATAAGTGAGAAGTGAACCTAACACGATTTATTATTTTGTCCAGTTAGATCTGCGATCTACCACACTGTGCTCCGGTGAGGAACTATAGATCCCCTATTAACATTTTTTACTTATATTTTCCATATTATGCTGATTAATACACATCGTTTTACTTAAAATATTTTTATCGGGACACCCTATTACACATGTTTTTAATTCAGTTATTTAAATTAGTAGGCCATTGTACGTTAGACAGGCCCTGGCTTATATAGAAAAATAAAAGTATATTCCGATTCTTTCTCCCAAGATTGCTTCTGTTCCGTTTATTAAAATATACTTGTATACCAAAAATTAGCTCAATCGGACGATATTTCGAGATAGCTATAATATTCGACTTTTGAGTTTCTTCTCTTATATTACGTGCAATAACTAGTGTTGCAGCGTTCTTGTTTTTGATTAGTCAAAAATATGACTGTGTATGGACACGTGATTGAATTTTGATTTACACTCACTCACGCTTACGAGAAAAATATTACACCCACGCACAATTTTTATTACCACTCACGAGCATATTTTTTTCACTTACAATCAAACGATTCATGGAAATCACACAAATTCACGAAACATATCCTACCGGAAAAAATAACATGTAAAAATGTAGGTAAGTTGTGAATTTTAAACTCAAAATTGCTCTGAATATGTTATTTTGTCATTAATTTTGTATTGTAAAAACCCAAAAACATTAAATCACGCAGAATTTTTTCCTACTCACACTCGCTCACGCGAATAAAATTAGTTTTCACTCACGCGTGATTCACGTGAATAACGCAAAATTCTGCTCACGTGCCATCTCTACTGTATGTTCTTGTTTTAGTGTATTTATATAATTTGGTCATTGTTAATAAAGGGTGGTTTTTATAGAGGTATGTATACACTCAAAAAAATAAGTTAGTACAAAAGTTAGTAAAACGTCTTGTAAATCAGGTATACTATTTTTTAGCAATTTTTTTTTGCTAAAATCGTGTTTTCAGCTAAAATTTTTGTTATACTTATTCAGCACTTAACTGTTTTATACTAATGCTTTACTAATATACTAATGTTTTACTAATTAATTTTGCTAAAAAAAATTGTGCTGATAAGCACATTAATAGTGTGGACGACAACTAGATTGAAAGATATACGCAGAATGAAGTAGATGTCGCGGCATGTCAAGATGTAGTAGAGAAGAGGAAAATTATACTTAAAAGTACAACTCTAATAAGACATAAAAAAACCAACCATGGAAGACTTTGTATCTCTTTTTCATACATAAAACAAAATTGAGGATTAAAACAACTTAAATTTTGCGTTGTCACCGGCTTGTGAAAATAATTGCCTATTAATTAAATAAAAGACTAAATAAAATATTTAAATTTAATATGTATTTCTAAACTAAATGTTTATAGATTAATAATCTAGTGTGGTCAAATTGCAAACAAACATATACAGACATGTAGACAGAGTAAAGCGAAAGACAAAGACACACATCTTAGGTAGATTTTTACGGTTCCTTTTTCTTATTGAAAAAAAGGGTTGTTTTTTCGTTTCGTTTGTTTTTGTTTATTTTTCGTTTCTATAATTATCTTCAGCAGTTGCGTCCTTTAAAAGAAAGCATCATTTAGACAACCATTGATGTAAGTAGTTGAAAGAAAATTTTTGTTATGTTATACATATTTATTTCTATATATTTTCAGATATTAAATTAATTCATGTCGTCAATGTAGGAAAATGAAAATTTTTATATTTCGTAATTATTGTAAATTATTTTTAAAAGAATCACAAAAATATGTTTTATAATTTTCAGCAAATAAATTAACTAAATTACAATTTTTCTACAAATTTGTTGCGTTTTTTTCAGTCTACTAAAATTCAGCAAAAAATTATTATTTTTAGCAAGGCATTTTTATTTCTAATCCACTAAGTGTTAGCAAAACTTTTGCTGAATCTACTAATTTTATTGCTAAAAATCAGCTCGCTGATTTTCAGCAAAAGATTTTGCTGACATTAGCAATTTGTTTGCAAGCACCCTCCTGACTAAACTTTTGCTGACTCAGCAAAATTTTTTGCTGACTTTACAAACTTTTTTTTTTGAGTGTAGAACATTGAAATGGAATAAAACAAAGATGATTTTTTTAAATTGACATGAAATCTACTTAATTCGAAAGATAATCTTCTGGCATTATAATTTAAGTATGACTTCTGGCATATGGCCGCCACGGCTGGCTCGGACTTAGTCTATGTCTTTCGATGACTTTTTCCAACATTTGTGGCCGTATATTGGCAATAATGCGGCGAATGTTGTCCTTCAAGTGGTTAATCATTTCGGGCTTATCGGCGTAGACTACCGACTTCACATATCCCCACAGAAAATAGTCCAGCGGCGTTAAATCGCACAATTTTGGAGGCCAAGTTACGTTGAAACTACAGCTCCTCCTGAGCACGCAAACCCAGATATTTCCGCAAAGTCTTCCATAAAGTGGATGGACGAATATCCAATTCCTGTGCACGATGGCGTATAGACTGATTGGGGTCTTCAGCTATTCTACGTTCTACAGCAGCAATGACTTCTTCTGTACGCACTGTACGACGTATCTGTGGATGCATATTACCATTTAGAGTAAACGTGGTACGAAAACGTTCCATAGTTAATCGAATTAATTGCGCTGATGGACGATTATGTTGACCGTAAAATGGACGTAGTGTGCGATACGTATTTCGAACAGAATCATGATTTTAAAAATAAATTTACACAATTTGGAAGCGTTGTTCAGGCGTCAGTCTATTCATGTTGAAATGCCAAACCAAACTAAACGTAAATCACTTGACATCTGACAAAATGGCCGCCAGTTAAAAAAGAGTTGCCAACTTAAAGTTATATATCTGTATATAAAACACCCTTTACTATTACTATTATAATAAAGAAAACTTCAAAATCAGGTTCCAGGATTTTGGGGGTGGGCGTGCCATTGCTTAATACCTGTAGGACCGCGAGAACTACGACCTAGGGCGTACAAACTCTCTCCTGAGCAGGAGCAGGAGGGATGTCTCGAGGCTGACGGCTGTTCTGACCGGTGCACTGGCTGATTGGTAGGCATGGCATTAGACTTGGGATTGTACGCGGTTCGCATTGTCGCAGCTGCGGCATACCGGGCGAGGAGGAGACTGTGGAGCATCTTCTCTGCGATTGTCCGGCGCTGCAGAATATTCGACTCCGGATCTTGGGTGACCATATACTGGACGACCTCTCGGTAATATCACGTGTGGGATTCGGTGATCTCATACGTTATCTTAACCGAACGGGGTGGGTCTAGTACTCCTTATACTAGTTCCTTACGGGTAGTGTGGTCTCTTCAAAACGGAGTCGCTTTTTGACTCTACTTGATGCTCACGAGTAGCGTGAGCTGCCACTTAAACCAACCAACCAGCCCTTGCTTGGAATTTAATAAAAATCACGACACCTTTTTTGTATGGCATGTTTATTTTATATAGCTATTTTCGTAACATTAAAACCATTTATTTTAGATTTATGTTATTTTATATATCAAGGACATTTTCTAGCATGCCGTATCATTGTTCGGAAATATATAAAATTTTACATATACAATTCTAGCTGCATATCTAAGAAAGATACTAATTTTCGTCGCATTCGAATAAAATATGTAGCTTTTATTGCATTTTAAGCTTTCAGGATATATAAGAGGTGGTCGGGTCCTTGCTGCGATTTTGACAAAATTCAATATTTTTACATATTTAAACACCTTCAATTTTTGGTCACTCGTAATATAAATTGACAACACTGTGCGACACAAATTCAAAATTAAATATTTCTGAAGTTTTGCATTTCGATTATAAATGTACGATCTTTTGTTTAAAAATATATGAAAAATTAAAAGATGTTTTAAGATAGAACTATTTTTTGTTTTTTATTAGAATATTTCAGACAAAGTTCTGAAAGTTTATAAAAAACATGTACCAGTAAGGTGGATCAGTCCACAAACAAGAAAAAAAAGTTGAGCCAGTCACCCCCTAGGATTAAATATAAGTTAAAGACGATTCTAGAAATATATTTTTTTACCACGCCTCTACATACCGCCCTTTTTGTTTTTTGTGCACTGTGTCCGCATTTGAAGTCCGATCGTAACATAATGCATATCGTTGTTCATGGATTGACAATAGCTACATTTCTCTCTGTTGTGATTTTTGACTCTGAAGTCAAATTCTAGTGGAGATTTCCGATATCTGGTTTTAAATCTTGATTTTTTTCCACATCTATAACTTTCTTGTTTATGAAAAAAAATATGTACTTTCAAAGCGAAAGTTTCATAGAATTATGAAATATTTTTGGTAAAAATTAATGGGACATTAGGGGCGTAGGAAACCAGATATCGGAAATCTCAACTAGAATTTGACGTCAGAGATTAGATACCCACCGTGTTGACAAACTAAATCCAGTCGATATCTAAGCACCGGTAGGTATATATTGAAATTACGGTCATAAGCAGTAAATTCGGTATAAAAGACCAATGCAGTTTTTATAATTTACTGCTTAATCGAGCTTTTAATAAGTCGACTAAACCATATTTAAATCATTTTGATTAACAGTTAATCCAACATTTGATCTGGTTACTATGTCTAAACGACGTGGTATTCATAATTATAATTGAGTAGAACTTTCTTTTGATATACGACGCTTTTCAATACATACAAAGTCAGAAAAAAATTAACGCTAAAACGCTGACATTTTTCCAAAGTCCGCTTATGCTGGATTGCTATCGGCGCCACCTTGGTATTTTAAACTGAAAAAGTGGAATATTTAGCTGTCAAAAAATGCATTTATTTTTATTCAAGTAGAGTAATTTTTTACATTTCGGGGGTCGTATTTCGACCAATTACCAGTAAACTCACGGAAGATGTTCAGTCATATACCGGGGCCGCAACATCTAGATCCACGGCATTATCGCCTGTTAAATTGTGCCTCCATCTTGCGTTACACTGAAAATAATCCATGCATAAAAATACCTAGAAAAAATTCATAATAATAAATTGGTTCATTTTACAAAATATTTCGTTGTTTTGACATTAATTTCATATATTTAGCATAGATAAGTATGAGTGTTCCAACATGTTCACTAATATTTAATTTTTTTATTTATTTATTTAGCATACCAGTGCAACAAGCTCTCGTCTTTTAACAGCACTGGGAAAATAGTGTTACATAATAATTATAACAAAATTAAAAAAAAAAATGAAAAATTAAAAAAATTATAAAATAATATAATAATAATAAATAATAATAAAAAAACAAATAATAATAATAATAATAAATAATAATAATTATTTCAATTTAATTTATAATATAATTCATCACAAAAAATAAAAAAAGGAAAATGAAACGGAAACGGAAACGGAAACAATGGCATAAAAAATGTTCGTTATAAAAAATATATATAAAGTTAAAATTAACAAAATTTAATACGACAAAATTTAATCTTACACAAATTTAATTTAACAAGGATTAAATGAAAATTGTATTTTAAATATATTTAGTTACATTAATAACTTTATGAGAAATGTTTAAGTATTTCGCATTTGAATTGCTTTGCATTGCCGGTCGTTTGAATGCTATGAGGAATATGGTTCCAATAACTTATGGTGTTAATATAGAAGTTTTTCTTTGATAATTCACTACGATATTGAATGCCAATTATCTTTTTGCCTCTATTTGATCTGAGGAAATTGAGTTTTTGATACAAGTTTTGTTTTTTGTATATTATTTTGTGTCAAAAGATAAGTGAACGGCATTTCAACAAATTGTCAAAGGAGATATTATAAATTTGCATAGAGTAGCTTGAAATTCTGGCAAAACGTTGTAGTCCGGTTATCAACGTAAGTTTTCTACAATGAAAGATGCAAAAGATACAAAAGTCTACAGATGAATGGAAAATCCAAATAACATGTTGCAGAACAACTTATTCTGTATTACCATAGGTGGTAAAAGAATAGATTCGGGTTTAACTAGTTCTTAAAAATTTTGCTTTGCTGCTTTACGTGCATAGATATAACTGTTCTGGATAACTCCAAAGGAGGAAGACTGAGCCTTTGCAGCGGGAATACTTTGGTCTTCGCAAGGAAAGATGCGAAAATCTATTGATGGTATTCTTGTTTCAGAGAAATTTTCGACAGATTTGGTACCAAATGAAAGAGCTTTTAAAGACGCATGCGAAACATGCCCGAAAAATTTCAAGTATTTTTGTTAATCAAGTGAGTGATATTATTTATTTTTATTTTATTAATTAATAATCGTATAATTGCAAATTATTACCCTAACCGCTTTGTAGCGAAACAGACCAGTGCCTCTGGTGGGAATCGAACCCACGACCCCCGCACTGATAAGCCAGCACGCTACCAACTAGCCTACCGCGGCGCATAAGAGTGATTATAAAACAAGCGTTTTGGTAAAGAATTATAGTTGCATTAAGCTAAAAATTATGTATATTAATGCATATGAAATTTCATGTAGGGGGTGTCTGAGCTTTTTCCTATATCAAAACTTTTCGAGGTACATCAAAACTGCGTTTAAACATATCTGAATTTCATTAGTTTCATCCACGTTTCCAAACAAAAATGTATTAGCTGTGTCTCCAACTTTTAACTCTTAAACATGAGGGCTGCTGAAAAATACGGGTTTCTTACGAACGTTTTATATAACGATATAATTTGTTGGACCCATTTCGATTTTCCATACAAATGTTTACGCTTATAACGAATACATAAAAAAACGGGATTTCAAAATGAAAAGGTGCTGAAAGTTTTAAAAACCTTAGCGTTTTACTAACTTCACTAAAAATATTAAAACATTTTATGAAACGTAATTTAATGGAAGAATTGATTCAATATTTCAAACAAAACTTTTAATATTAAGAGAATTTAAGAAACAATCCTTAAATTTAATTAATTTTTGAAAAATGTTTACCACGCTTGTAATGAACTTCGCTGATAACTAACTAAATTGTCCGGTCCCTATGAGTTCGTTATAAACGTACTCCAACTGCTGAATTTAGCTGTTTTTTAAAAACTTGTGGAAAGTAAACGGCAAAAGATTTTTTAATTCTGTTTTTGTATTTGGTTGCACAATTCATCAAGAAAAATACAAAATTTACAATTTGTCAAGGGCTGTTTGAAAAGTTCTCTGCCTCCAAAGTATGGTCTACCAGCAATAGATGTGTTAACGGTAAGCAGCTTTAATTGACCATTTTTTTGAAGTCCAGCGTAAAAAACAAATAGCAAACAATTTTTTTTTTTCAGATAATTGAGCATATATCATCAAAATCGGTTCTGCAGAACTGGAGAAACCCTGCGTACCAGTTTGAAAAACTTAGTTTCAATCAAAACGCGTTTTCGTGTAGAAACATTAACATATATATAAGATAAATGATAAGATTTTAAAAAGGATAATATTATTATGATCCATGATACGTAGCGCCCTCTAGAGTAATTTTAAGTACAAAAATGGGGAGGAAATTTTTTTTAGTGTTTTCTTTTTTTTTGTTTTTTTTTGTAAAATTTACTGTTCAAGTCATGAATTTTATATGAAAATATGAATTTTTAGTTGCCATCGTTGGCATTACCCATGGATAACAGCTTGGAGGTGATAGTACAAAATTTATTGTAAAAAGCCCGGCTTCACTGAGGAAAGTTTTTCAGTGTGACCTGATCCTTTCTCCTATGTGATAGTCAGTTTAGTGGCTTCGCTTAGTAAAGTTTTTCTGCTTCGCTGCTTCCATGCAAGCAGGGAGTAAGCCCAAAAGAATCCCTAACAAACATGTATACATATGCCATGATTTTTATATGGCGAATTCCCACTTGGAAGCATTACTTTTGGGCCTAATAAGCGCTGATTTTAGCGCTTACAAAAAGCTGTGATTTCATGGCTTTCAGTAAAATCATATTTCATGTCTACATTATTACGATTAAAAGTAATGATATAATTATACATAATTTATTTTACATAAAATTCTACAGATATTAATTTTTTCTTGTTAAAATTTTCGACATATAATACAATCATTTTCTTTTTTTTACCGCAGTTAAAAGCACTCGGGAAAATTGGTACAGATCATTTATAATCTTACGATATGCAACTTTCTGTATTACAACTTGCATCCTTATAAGGGATTAGGGTAAGCTGCTTACAACCTGCATGCTGGTTAGGAGAAAGAGTAAGCGCAACTATTTTGTTTGTTTATATTTTTACGAAAATTATTCGTTTCTTTTGCTGCTTCTCAGTATTATGTAATAGTAAGCAGTTACAGTCAGCGCATTTGTGATATCCTGCTTCTAAAAACACGAACAGTTTTTACTGGGATAGATCCTGAAAATAATATAATTTTTAAAATCCTCAGGAAATTTATTTTTATTAGAGTACCCACACTTGTATGTTACTACGCGTACCGGTAATCGGGCCCTGGGCCCCTTAACCAAAAATAGAAAAACAATTTATTTTTTTATTCTGGAGGAGACCACCTACTTTTTTTGGAGAACACTTTATGGGTAGTTTGGCAGTAATTTTTAGATCACAAGTTAACGGAATGCTCTCTTTATGCTGGGATATGCAATATGTACTGTTCTTTAATTTGAACTGGAGCTTTTGGGTATTTAATAAATACTTTGGGGTATTTTGGAAAGCAAAATATGAAAATTAAATAAAACCAAGAATATGTATGTATGTATGTATGTATTATCTTTGTGGTAATATTTACATTCATATTTATTTAAAGAACCCAAAATTTTTGATCCAGGCAAACAACTTTACTCTGTTAATACAAACTTTACTTTCAACCCTGAGGGAACTCCAAAGAAGTGATACTGGGACAAGTGCTCTATTTTTACAAACTTTAAAACAATGAAATTAAAGCAAAAAACAAATGTAATCGGCAGACTTGCCAATTGGGGTAATTGGTTAATTTTTCATTTAAAAAATCACACCAATTTATTTCACATTTTGGGGCTTATTTTCATTTTTGATTTTTAGCTATTTTGCATAATTTATTTAATTATTTTTATTATTTCATTGATGATTTTGTAGTTTATATCATTGTAAAAGAAACGCCAAATGAAAAAGAACATAACAAGTTTTAGTTGAGTTTTTTTTTTTATTTTATATTTTATTTAATATTTAAAATTTTAACAACTTTTAGACCTGCTAACTTGTCTCAAATTAGGGCTTAACCATAGTTATGAATGTCATATTTATATAAAAATATCTGTGGTTATAATTTAACTATGGTTATTTTTAGAAAAGTTACTACCCAGTAAAAAATTTTCGTGTTTTTAGAAGCAGGATAAAACATAAAACAGCAAAATAAACGAATAATTTTCGTATAAAAACAAATAAAAAAATTTGAACTACTGTATTCCCTAAAATGGATGCAGGCTGTAAGCAGCTTACCCTAATCTCTTATAAGTATGAGCGTTGTAATGCAGAAAGTTTCATAGCGTTTAATATAAACGATCTGTATCAGTTTTGCCGAGTGATTCCCGATTGTGGTTGGTGCTATCAAGTATGTTATAGAATATAACATTTAACTGTTTCTGAAGAGCTAGCAAGTGGAACGTTAAAAAATAAGTAAAATTATTATACGAGTATGGCTAAACTTTTAACAACAAAAAATTAATATCTGTGGAATTGTATGTAAAGTAATTATATTCATATTATTACTTTTAATCGTAATAATGTAATATGATTTTTTTTGAAAGCCATGAAATAAAATCCGAGCTTATTTTGCACAAAAGTAATGTTTTAAAGTGGGAATTCGCTTCGCCATATAAAAATCATGGCATATGTAAGCAGGTTTGTAAGGGATTCTTTTTGGCTTACTCCCTTATAAACCTGCTTGCATGTAAGCAGCGTTTTTTACTGGATAGCCCCTAAATGTTTATTTCGTACAACTGGATTTTGATTTATTTATTAACAATTTAAAATCTTTAGGATTTTACTGAAAATCATAATTTTGATACTTTTTTTATTATAGATAATTACCCATGTAGAAATTGTCAACCGTACCAAAAACATAATACCACCAAACCACTACTTTTTTTTGTAAAACTCGCCGTGTTAAAAATTATCAAAGGTACAACTAATATTGTACTAGGAAAACACTATTTTGTTTGCAAAGAATGTGTTTACTAGTACCACCAAATTTCTTGGATTAGCAACGTTATGCCAACGGTGGCTAGTTCGCTCAAACCAACGGTTGGCCACAGTTATCAATCGGGTAACAGGACAATACTGTCAAGATTGTTAATCCCACGTTACGCCAACGCATAACCGACCGTCGCTAAACAAATATTAGCGTTCAAAATATACGGTTGGTTTAAACTACATGGTTGCTTTTAGTGTATGTAATTAAGAAGTGGACTTCGAAATTTTATTTGTGAAATTAAGAAATAGCTACTTGTTTAAATTTTTAAATTTAGTTTATATTCGCCCGCTGCGCTTAGATAATAAATGAATTGCAATGCTCTCACTAACTGAGAAAAAATAGATAACTTGTGACTGCAAATAGGAAAATGAATATTTTTTCACGACTTTTAATTGATAAATTGACTCTTTTTAATGTTGCTGTTAATAGTTTTCGGTATATTTGTTATGATTTGAGCAAAATATTTTTCAATTTAGCTTTGGTTTTCCTTAAAAACAAGTTGTTAATAGAGGCTGAGAGCATTGCATAGCCATTGGTTTAACCCTTAAACCGGCCTAAACTTTTTTGCAATGAAATTTGTACCACTTGTTCGTTACCAAAAATAAACAATATGTTCTTTTTAAAATTTTGTTGCTGTCTATTTTAGGCGATATGGGAAAACAAGGGTTTATAGCGAATCTCAAAAACTAAATTATAACAATGAAAAAAAAACACAGTCCAAAAATTACCGTTTTTGTGGTTTTACTTATGAATGTATGGCGATTTTCGTTTTTCGTAAAACGCGAAACTGAGCGAAACGCACCGAAACTTCAACATATATTGATTAAACTTAAAGGCTTTGCTAATATTACTAAATATAATCTTTATGCCAAATTTCATAAAAATGCGTCCATACGTTTTCAAGTTAAGGCGATGTCTTTGACAGGTATGCTATTGGAATCCTGTAAGTCCTTGAACCAATATTAGATCTTTTTTGAAAGTTTATTATTCAATATTACTTTGTTTATAATCAACATAAATATCCAGTTTTTATTTTTCATAAGCTAGTAAGGCCTAATTTTTCCAATGTAAATAAAACAAGATATTTATTACATTTTCCCTGACGTTTCGTCAATTTTTTGTTGACTTTTTGCAAAGGGGCGTCTATTTAAATAATTAAAAACAGTTTAAGTTTACAATAATTGCACCACAATTATTCAAAACTTACAATAAAATTAAAAGTTTAACATTAAAACATTGAACATTTAATATAAACTCTTAACATAAACAGTAAACATAAATTTTACTGCTATTGCAATTTTAGATTATTGCAACTCGATAACTAGCGTTGATATTATTAGTATCCTCCTTTAAGTTCATGGTTGTTTTTATATTTTGTTGTATGTATACGTAAACTTTCAATTGTGAATCTGGTATGTAGCGTACACTGTAAATTTTTGTAGTCGTTTTTTTATTAATTTTGTTCTGTTGACTATTGTCTTTGGATTCTAATTTCCTATATTTTTCATCAATTAAATTGTTTATATTTTTTTTGGAAAGCTGTTATTTAACAGTATCGTAGCAATTTCACGTAAAGTCTTATTGTGGTATTTTTTATCGCTTATATTAACCCTCGAAGTGGCACATGGTTCTGGCCAGACATATTTCATTTTCATGCTTCAATTTAGCATACTTCTATTTTAGGTACATGGCTATAATTTCAGGTAATCTCCCAAAATATTGTTGGCTTTCGATGTATAAATTAATAATTGAAAAAAAGTCCTTGGAACAGGACAAAAAAGCCAAATAAAAAAATCTTCACCTTACTTTTGGTACATGGTGTCTGGCCAGACCCCTATGCATTTTGTATGAACGCATAGGCAAAGCAAAGAGAGTATAGTATTAAAGAGATCCCAACTCTCCCAACCTCCTCTCCTCTCTGACTTTTGTATAAATCATATTCGTTTCGATAATAGTCGTACGCGGGCATTCCGACAGCAAACAGATAAAGCAGCTCCTATACGGGACCTTTGGAATTTTCTCAATGAAAATCTGCAAAATTATTATGAACCTTATGAAAATATCACCATCGATGAGCAGTTGTTTCCGTATCGTGGGCGCACAAAGTTCACCCAATATATCCCATCAAAACCTGCAGGGTATGGGATCAAACTTTGGTGGGCATGCGATGCTAAGACTAAATTTCCATTGAAAGGAAAACTATACACTGGAAAGGAAGGAGACAATCGGGAGATAAATCAAGGTGAAAACGTTCTAATGTATTTCGCAAACTGTTACGCAAACAGCGGCAGAACAATTATTTCTGATCATTTTTTCACCTCATTGAACGGCGCTAAACGACTTGCTGCTATGGGACTGGCATTTGTTGGCACCATTCGAGCAAACAAAAGATGTCTTCTTAAGGAAGTTATGAAGAGCACCAGACGACCAATTCTTTCAAGTGTGTTTGGTTTTCATGAAAATCTTGTTGCACTTTGCAGCTACGTGCCCAAAAAAATAAGGCAGTCAATTTAATTTCAACCGTGCATTACACGAAACATGTTGAAGGCGTAGCCATGAAACCGGAAGCAATTTTATTTTATAATTCAACTAAAGCCGGAGTCGATACGATGGGATCAAATGCTAACTCATTACACAACAAAACGGTCAACCAGACGCTGGACATACGCGTTTTTCTGCAACATGATTGATGTGATGGCATTGGCAAGTTACATTATATGTAAGCTAAATGATGAAAATACAAGAAAAGAAAGAAGACGCATATTTTTATATAAACTTGCAAAGCAATTGGTACTGGCCAACGTTGAAAATCGCAGCAATAATCCGCACATTGTGGCTCAACCAACAACCCGTATAGCATTTGAAGCGTTCTTTGGGAGACCTCTCAATATAGCAAACCTTAATGTGGCTTCACGCAGTGGTCCAGACACATTAGCTGCCAAAAAGATTGCAGAATTTGCCTGCAGCAAGGTGGCAAAATACGCCGTAAGACACGCTTTTTTGCTGCAAATGCAACAATCCTGTTTGTCAGCAACATTCAAAAGTAGATTATTTATGTTTTGTTGCCTTCCGAAAAATTCTGAATAAAAAAATCAATGTATTCTTCATAATAATTTTCTATTTTGTCATAAACATTTATTACTTTACCCATAATAAAGAGAAATATATATAGAACAAAAAAATTGTTGCCCTTTTCATTCCAAAGATTTTTTCAGGTCTATTTTTTCTTCCGCAGGTAGCTAATAACATAGTAAAAAGAAATAGAAACACAAAATATAACAAATATTTTCCTATCTTAGTAAAAAATTTAACGGCAAACAGCCCTTATTTCCATACTAATGCATGTAAATGTATAGGGGTCTGGCCAGACACCATGTGCCAGAACTAAGGGCTCAAAATATGTGCCTGACGAAGGGTTAAGTACTCTAAATATAAGATTTTTCGCCGTATTAATTATCTGAGATCTCGGTTGCGTTGCGTTAAAATTCATTATTCGCCCCGATGATGTTTCCTTCGTGAACCAGTCGAAAGATATTTTTGAATATTCCCTTCGAAGTTTAATGTCGAGGTAGGCGATTTCGTTGTTATTTTCCACCTCAGTAGAAAATTGGATCTTAGGGTGATAATTGTTGAAAATGTTTATGGTTTCATCTTTGTTGTCAAGTTTTATAATCGCTAAAATGTCATCTACATATTTAACTATGTATTTCAAGAATACGTTTTTACTCTCCAGTTTTTTTATCGCATCATCAAGTAATGTGTCCAGTACAATATCTGCTATGGTGGGCGAAAGGGGGTTTCCCATTGGCATTCCGAATATCTGGTTGAAAACCTTGTTGTCATATACAAAATAATTATTGTCAGTCAGGCAGAATTGCAATATTTTCAAAACATTTGAGGACGGAATGTTTGTGAAGTTTTTTATCTTGTCCATTTACTCATTATATTCTTGCCGTGTATACCGGTATATTTGTAAAAAGGGAAATTACATCGAAAGATATTAATACTTCGTTGTCGTCAAGTTTTATATTTTCTAACTGTTTTTTCACTAGGATCGAGTTTTTTACGTTATATTTTTCCGAAATTATGTGTTTAAGGACCTGACCCACATATTTGGAAAGTTCGTAGCACGGTACTTGTATGGAAGACGCTAATGGTCTAAGTGGTTTGTTTGTCTTATGTATTTTTGGTAGTCCATATATCCTTGGAGCTGTTGCAGCTGAACAAAAAAGCTTTCTTTTTTGCCATAAGTCAATATAGTTATTTTTGTATAGTTCCGATACTAAGTTGTTGTTTTCTCGTTGTAACTTAGGTGTTGGATCCGTTCTTAAAATGCGATATGTGTTTTTTTCCTCTAGTAGTTTCTCCATTTTTTTCATGTATTCATTTTTATATATGACAACAGTCTTGTTGCCTTTATCTGCTATAATTTCAGTGTGTTTTTTAAAAAATTTCCTCGTTTTTTCAAAAATTGTGAGGATAAATTTTTCCTTCGATGTGTTTTTAAATTTCCTTTTGAACGACGTAATCCTGTTTGCCAGTTTTGTTCTTGCTACATCCTTTTCTTTATCTGCATCCTCTTCCATAGCCTGAATACACTGCTCCACATCAGCAATAACATGTAGGGAAGAAAAATTATTCTTTTCGACCGGTAGACCAAATTTTTTCCCCAATGATAGCATCCATTTGTACACAATTGGTATGTTTACTTGAGTCTTGTTTTCAAACCAATTGTCGTTGTAAATTAGTCCGTAATATTTCAAATGTTTTTCTTTCAGTGTATTACATTTAGCTATTTGTCCTTTCTTAACGTTATTCGTTATGTGTTTTGTTCTTTCCTTTTGTTTGTTAAAGAAAGTATTGTGGTCATCTGTAGTTAATACATTATTTATGGCATTTTTTAAATTTACGTTAACTTTACGTTTAATGAGTTTAATGTTAGTATTTGTTTGCGAGATCTCCAGGTTCAGAATATTTTTGTGAAAGTTATGTTCAATTTTTTCTAATTTTTCCTTAATTGTGTTGCATTTAAATAGCTGTGTTACCTGTGTTGTTGTATTCCTTGTGTGGTTAGGTATAATACCGTATCTTCTGCATGACAATATGAATTTGAGCCGTTGTTGTTGACTTTTTGTTTCACACTTTTTGTTTCATTGCAATACTCCTTCATCGTTCTGCATGTCTCGTTGTTATATTTAAGTGATACGTGTTAAAAATAGCCCTTCATGTTAATGTTTTTGTTGGTGGTGTTGTTGATGGTTAAGTAAAATTCAAATAGGATTGTATTTCGGCAAGCTCCCCGATGTTTTTCTAATATAATGAAGTGTTCAGAATTCCAGTTTTTATTTTTCATAAGCTAGTAGGGCCTAATTTTTCCAATGTAAATAAAACAAAATATTTATTACATTTCCCTGACGTTTCGTCAATTTTATGTTGACTTTTTGCAAAGGGTCGTCTATTTAAATAATACAAAACAGTATAAGTTTACAATTATTGCACCACAATTATTCAAAACTTACAATAAAATTAAAAGTTTCACATTAAACATTTAATATAAACTCTTAACATAAACATTAAATATAAATTTTACTACACACAGCTTAAATATGTTAACAAGATTTATGAAAATTGCGTTTCTGAAATTTTACGAAATTCTACGACAAAACGCTTTCAAAATGAGCCATGAACACAAAACATTTTGTAAATTTAGAAATTTCTGTGTTAAAGTTAAACTCTGGTTATTTTTAGAAAAGTAAATTTTTTCAGTTTGCACTTGCTACTTCTCATCCAGAAACATTTGGATCAGCTCTCAAAATCGTTTCCAACTTTTTGGCTTTGGAAGAGTTCCTAAGTTTTTTTGTTTAACCAGTTTCGGGTTTTTGTCAATTGCTAGGTCCTTGTTTAACTGCACTACCAAACAAACTGGCTGTATACGTAAACTTTAAACTTTCAAAAAGTTTAAATAACGCACTTGCATTTGATTATATTTTGTGAACTAAGTATGCAATTAATTTTGACAAATCAAAAAATTTTAGTATCTGAATCATTTTTCAAACATAGTCTGAGGAATAAAATATATTTAAATCAATCCCAAAAAAAAGTTAGAAAAGCAGAAACCAAAACAGAAGAGGATATAAGAAAAGAAAGAGTTTTTAGAATTTAAAAGTTTTGCCCACATTCCCGGAAAAACGAAAAATCCTAAATAACAGCCACCTTAAGTAACCCAGTAAAATAATAAAATCCAAATAACTGGTTGTAGAACAGCTTATACCGTATTACAACAGGTTCTAATTTCTGTTCTGCAACTGGTTCTTTTTATATGGAGTTTGTCCTATTTGCAATAGGTTCTTTACCTCCAAACAAGAACAGGTTGCTTTAGAACCGGTTTTAGAACCAGTTATAGAACTGGTGCTGAGGCAGTGACACCTTACATTTCGACTCCCAGGAACCTGTTCTATAACCGGTTCCATGTAACCGGTGGTAAAATACGTTGTTCTAGAACAGGTTGCGAGGTAATCTGTTCTAAAAAATGTTGCTGGGCATGCGTCGGCTAGCCTGCAAGTAGTGCTATGTGTTATTTTGAATTTATTTATTATTTTTATTATACCGTTTAGCTCATCCCTCTGTAATAGAGATTAAAGTCGGATTTCTTTTAATGCAGTATTTATGTATATTATTAAGCCATATGATGTGAAGAATCATTAAGTCATATGATGTTAATAAAATATCTTAAAAGGATAATAAAATAAATCAGTTTTTTCGTTCCCCTTAAAAACGCACATAAAAAACACATAGCACTACTTGTGGGCAAGCCGACAATATGTGATCTTCTTAAGAAAATTTTAAAAGGAAACTTTCTCTTTTACAGAAAAGTTGTGCGCCCGGTAGGCTAGTTGGTAGCGTGCTGGCTTATCAGTGCGGGGGTCGCCGGTTCGATTCCCACCAGAGGCACTGGTCTGTTTTCGCTATAACGCGCCGAAGGCCATAGTAGCTAGTGCTCGGTTAGGGTAATAGTATGTAATTTGTAATTATATATTACAGAAAAGAAAACATTTAGTATTATTTAGTTCGTTTATGTAGCCCTTTATCCACCATTTAGAAAAATGTTTATTTTAAAACTCAAGGAGTATATTGTTTTGAAATAGCTTTAAAGCTTTTTTCCAAAAGTTTTAAAAAGTGCAGTGAATAACATGGATGTAAAGAATAATATAAATTTCCATTTTTTTGCTACGATTTCCAAAATGGGATGCCAAACAATATCATATTGGCAAAATTTTAAATAGTTTTTTAACAAGAAGAATACACTTCGCCTCCTGATCGTACACATTTAAATGCAAATTGTTGGTTTTACTGAAATAGAATAAGTTTTAGTACTTTGCAAGCTAATTTCTCATAAGTTAAAATACATCTTACCCTGGAAACAAATTACATTAACGGTCAATGTGATCAATTAAGCATTTTGAGTGCTAGCTCTGAAGAAAACCTTAAAATTATAGTCTTCAAATTTAAGCACACCCAGTAAAATAGTAAAATCCAAATAACTGGTTGCAGAACAGCTTATACTGTATTTTAACAGGTTCTAAGTTCTGTTCTGCAACTGGTTCTTTTTATATGGAGTTTGTCCTATTTGCAATAGGTTCTTTACCTCCAAACAAGAACAGGTTGCATTAGAACCAGTTATATTACTGGTTCTGGGACAGTGACACCTTACATTTCGACTCCCAGAAACCTGTTCTAGAACCGGTTCCATGTAACCGGTGGTAAAAGAAGTTATTCTAGAACAGGTCCAGAGGTAATCTGTTCTAAAAGATTTTGCTGGGCATGCAAACGCTTATTAAAGATCTCCTTATTAGTTAGCAAAAAATTTGAATTTGCGGCGAATAAAGGGTCCGCCAAATAACTTTTTTTTTTTGAAAATGCTATAAAAAACAACTACTGAATATTTTCTCAAATTTCTTTTTCTATTTGAAAGTACAATCCTTCCGGTTAATAATGGAAAATAATTTCATTCAAATGGCTACCTCGGCTGGCCATGCAGTAGCCTACACGATCGGTCCAATTTTTTTACCAATGGCTTCACGAATATTGTCCTTTAAAAGCGTCAATTGTCTCTGGCTTGTTGGCGTAACACTTATCTTTGACGGCACCCCACAAATAATAGTCCAACGGTGTCAAATCGCAGCTCCGAGGTGGCCAAACGACATCAGCTCTGCGGCTGATAATGCGATCTTCAAAAACAG
This sequence comes from Delia radicum, assembly GCA_021234595.1. Classification (NCBI taxonomy): domain Eukaryota; kingdom Metazoa; phylum Arthropoda; class Insecta; order Diptera; family Anthomyiidae; genus Delia; species Delia radicum. Next base: position 49,565,450 of record CM037852.1, read on the forward strand.
GGGCGCAAAACATCGATTGTAGCTTCGGCTGTGTGGCACGTAGCGCCGTCCTGTTGAAACCAAATGTTTGCCAATATCCTCCTCATCAATTTTTGTGAACAAAAATTCGTTCAACATGGCCCGATAACGATCGCCATTGACTGTACTACTGCCACATTCTGCGACATTACCATGATTTTCAAAGTAATGTCGTAATATTTCTCAGCGTTGTTCAAGCGTATACACAACCATATTCGTTCAGCGGAAGGATAAAACTAATTATCTGTCAAATCAGACATGAGCTAAGTGTTACCATTCACGAAATAAGCACTAGTTGAAAAAAAAAGTTTGATGGCGGACCCTTTAGTTTTAGTTTTTCTGCAAAAAATAAATTTTAAATGTTACTAATTTTTACACTAGATAGTTAGTAGTTTTATGCAGATGTGGATACATACCTTTTGAGTGCTAAGTTTAGGTGTTTGTTTTATATTTTCCGTTCAATTCGTTTTGAAAAATTAAAATTCAATTCCATAATCAGAATTGAACTTCAAACCAATTCGGTTGCCGCAGCCAAATCTATGTTAAATTCGGTTGGAGCACCCGTAATCAAAAACAAAGAATTTGGTTGCCGCAGCCGCAGAATTCGGTTGTGACCACAAAAATTGCTTCAACCTTATTCTAACCGAATCGTTGTGTGAGTCTAAGAAACTACTAAAAATTCCATATATTTCGCAATTTTTTTCCGATTTCTCATATTCCAGAATTTTTCGAAAAAACTTGGTGCAGTTATGATACAAAAAGAGGTCAATCCATTAAATACAATGACCATAACTACATATATTTCCAGCAAAAAACGGATGATTACTTGAGCTTTCGTACAATAGACGTACTGTCCTTACTATTTTTCACATTAGAATATTGACATTTAAACGACTTTTTTGTTATTTTAAATTACAACAACAAAGTTTAAATTACTACACAAAATGCAGAGTTGTTGTTCTACAATAGTCATAAAATACCATTGTTAACTTTTCCCAAGATTTGTGTCTTTTTTTTTAATTGAAATTTGTTACAGGGAAGTGTCCTTATTATTCTTCACATAACTGTATATCAGTTTGTCATTCCGTTTGTAGTGTGTCGGTATCGGTCTATGACCTCATAAATTATATTTATTAATGGACATTTTCGCGAAAAGTTTAGCATTGAAAATTAACACAATCGGTCTAGCGGTTCAAAAGTTATGAGTGAAAATGTTAAGGTGCCTCTAAATTTTCCATACAAATTGTATATCCAAAAAGTGTTTCACCACACGCTACTGAAATTTTTGAAAAATCTATTTTTGAGACTGAATATTTTTCAACTCTAGAAAGTATATTATACCTACTTAATTTTGATTTTTGTAAGCTGGAAAGTAATGACATTCTGTGCAAGCAAGTCATTTATGTCTACATCTTTCAGGTATAACATGGATAGCGCTGGGAAAGTACCTTTTGAAAACGTTGGCATAGTGTTTTGAGCTAATTCGGATAAAAATTTCCTTTATTCCACAATTTTGATTTTCAAAATTTTCAGTTTTGAAATCACCCCACCCCCAAAATTTCTAGCTATATAATTTCAAGCATCATCGACTTGCTTTGTTTTAAATTAAATTTTAAATTTAATAAAACTTTAAATCAATCGTCAATTTGGAACAATATTTTTCTCGGGATACTTTCTCGCCCACATCTTGATGCTGAGTCACAATTTTTGATAGACCCGCCGCACAGTGGCGCCATTTGAGTTTTTCGTTGCAAAAATCATAACTTTCGAACCAAATGAGATAATCAACAAATTTAAAAAGCATATGATAGATAATCGATCAACCTATGAAATGAGTGTCTGAAAAGTGTTATACGCCTCTTAGGTGCCTACTTATAGGTTAGAAAAGTTGATATTTGTAAAAAATCATTTTCATGGGTAGTAAAAAAAATATTTTTTATTTTTGTTTTAAATTTTTTATTGTTTTTTTGTCTCTTTTTTATGATTTAAAACTATTCCAGAAAAAATTTAATTTTTTTTTATTTATTTTTCAATTTTTTTTTTCAATATTGCTCACAGTCCGTAAAGGAAGGTATATCTAAAAAACTAATCATTTCTGAACTATAATTATTTTCTAACTCTTTTCGTGACTTTATATGCCGCAGTGATGAAATAAGTGGGTCGGAAGATGCTGCTAACATGTTGAAGAGATCCTCATTTTGTCTTACCCTTGATGATTTGAAAGTGTTCAGCAGTCTATATTTTTTATAAAATTTGTTTAGGGACTTCTGTGCTTCTTCAGAAAGCTCTCCAATTGGCAAAGGCTGATATTCAATTATATCTTTTCCATGTGACAATATTTTGTGAACTGTCGGGGTCAACTTTTTCTGTGGATATAAGTTTGCTAAAAGAGATGCAGTTTTCGAGGCATATTCTCCATACTTTTCAGAATCAACTTTTTCCTTGCAGTTTAAAATATTCAAGATCGTTCCCAATCTCTTAATGATTTGATTGTCTATTCCAGTGATTCGAGTTACAGCCTCATCATTTTCAAAAAAATCTTCTCGAAATGTTTCCATCGTTTGAGTTTCCGAATCCGTGCTTGTTCTAGTCTACTTTTAGTCCAACTTGTTTGAAAAACTCATTATTATAAAAACTCAATATTATAAAAGAAATATTTGATAATATTATATAAAACAAAATTTATATAATATTATCAAATATTATATATGTAATTGAAACTGGTTTTAAGCCACAGCAAAAATCGACCTACTTTAGATCAATTGGTTAGAGCCTCTGTCTAAAGTGTAGTGCGAAGTGCATGTGGCAAAGAAAGCAGGTTCAAGTCACGGTCAGGATTGCATTTAATAAATAAACATTTCATATAGATGCAATCAAACAATAAAAACCATAACAAATAATTACAGTATTGTCAATAATCTTCTCTACCACGCCTATCTCAAACAATTGAAAAATATGTGCATATTAATTATAGTATTAATTGCACACTGTCTAAGAAGACGATGAATAAAAATTCAAAAATCCCCAAAAAATTAAGATAATTAACAAATTAAAAGTAGGACAATATAAAATATTTTAATCAAATAAAACGGGTATAAAGTATAATTCAAAGAGGAGAAATTATTAGGGACATTCATAAAATATATAACTACGGGATTATGATATTTTTTTTTTTTTTTCAAATATATAGTCTAATCTACCTGATCTAGACTAATCACGGGATAATGATTGTTTTTAAATATATAGTCTATTCTACCTTGAATTAAAACAAAAATCTACCTAATATACAAACATTTTCATAATCTACCTTTAATGAAAAACAAAAATCTACCTAACCTTGACTAATAACGGGATTATGGTTGTTTAAAAATATATAGTATAATCTACCTAAAATCATAAACAAAAATCATATATATTAGCAATAAGAATGGGTTTTCGCGTTTATATGTCATTAATTGCCCAAAAATGCATGCGACACCTTTTTTGAACAATGTCTTTTTTTCCAAATTTTACCTCTAGCAAAAAATGGGGCAAGGACGGGCAGCTGGAAGTTTTTGCAATAGGTAAAGGACTAATCAAAGAACTTATTTTGAAAATATGGCAAATATAGTTTTTAATAGTTTTTTTTTTTTATTTCCACCAAAGTTGAGAAATATTGAAAAAATGGATAGTTTGTAAATATCAAAGTACCTGGACCAATACAAAGCAAACAGTCTAATTTTTTTTTAATCTTCTCTTAATAAATATATCTATCAATAACATTAAAAAGAATGACGATCCGTTATCTAGTTTTCGAGATTCGGCATCTGAAAGCAGACAAAATTACATAAAAATGTTCTGCTTTTTTGAACACTGAAAATCGGCCAACTTTGAAGGGCTATATCTTCTGAACCAAAAATCTGATTGTAATAAGAGTGGCATATTTGAAATCCTATAAAATAGGTTTATTCAATATTTTTTAGGGGCACATGAATTTTTGATTTTTGCCACCTCACTTGTTCTACAGGCGCTACTGTGCGCCGCTGCAGACAATTTTTGTATTAAGCATACATTTTAAAAAAGTCCTGATTAACTTCAGATTGGGTCAATAATGAATATTACACTACCGCAAGTTAAATTTTCTAAATCACATTTCCCCCAGGATACTTTTCTTGCTAATATTTTAACTTTTATTTTATCTAAATTTGTATCAATGATTGGAAAACTAATAAAAAATAATTGTGTGCTAGTAACTACATTACCCTCTACTAGATATATCCAGCAAAACGTTCGTAGATGTTTTCAAACAATATATTTCAATAAAATAAAACTAAACACAAATCACTTTTCGAAACAAACTACAGGAATACAGAAATAAAAGAAAAACATTTAAATAGCATAAAAGTAAAAAAAAAAATGAAAAGTGGCTCATAAAAAATCAAGAAAAGGCCAATACGTTTTGTTGGTATGATAGAATAAAAAAAGAAAAACGTTTGTATATCTTTTTTTATATAAACTGGAGCAAGAACTTGCTCTTTTTAGCATATATTATTGGCACTTGAGTTAAGTGCTCGCTATACAATACGACAAGTAATCGTTTAAAGTTTGTCCATATTTCAAATTGAAATTCAAGCAACAACCAACTAAAACTTTTTGTCGTTTTTACTCGTACATATTGTATAAAATATAGAGTAGAATATGTATGTGCAAGTCGTTTGATGGCAAGTAAAAGTTCGCCATAAGATTGTTGTACATAAAGATTGTCCATCAAAATTGTTCAACATTGTTTTTAATCTTGACATCAGACTCTTAAGTGATGCTTTGTATTATGCTTTGTATTATGCTTTGTATACAGCCATAAATGGTTGTTTCAAATGAATAATTTTTGTATCAATAATATGAATGCAATAATCATGTTATAGCAAAAATCTTCTTTTTTTCTCTTTTCTCATATTATTCTCCTGCCTACAATCATAATATAGTATTCATTATGACATTCCTCTCTCTAACTACGGCCATATAAATGATCAGTACGTTTTTTATGAGCGTCTTCCCTCGTTTAGTGTCATTCTTGTTTAAGATTTTGTGAAAAGAAGTTGCGAGAAGCAGTTAGTCCAAACAAATTAAATAATATTAAAAAAAGACATAAAAATAGAAAAACAACGCAGTGGTAAATAATTATTGTTTATTAAACAAAAAATTGTTAAAAAATTAAGTACAATTTAGAAAAAAGTGGTTTATTTATTTATTTTTTAATTTTTAAATTGTCGTAATCATGCAAAATAAATTGTATATAAAAAATTTAAAGAAATATAAAAGAAAAATGTTATCAAAATACGCGTACTTTTAATAATAAATGATCACGAAATTCGTTTTCATGATCATAATATGATAACTAGGCCTATAATATTGGTATATTGCAAATATTATGATTGCTGCAGACATACTTATTATGATAATTATAAATGTATTGTGAAATTGTATCATTATCAATATGCTAAATCACATTATACTTATGCTAAATCACATGTTTTCATCATTTTATTTTTCCTGACCAAATAAGATTTGTGCTGAAAAAGAGAAAGTTTGGTTTTGCTTATTTAGATACTAAAATAAAAACTTTATGAAAACATTGCATAGCGACAAAATAATGATTTATGTACTTTTGATTACTTTGTAGTATTTAAAAAAACATGCATAATTTTTTAATTCAGATTCAACAGAATACTGGGAGAATAAATACTCTTAGGAGTCATACTATGATAATTTATAAACATTTGCATAACCACAATATGATAATTTGAGATCAATTGGGAATCACAATATGGCTATCTAATTATCATACTATGATTAAGATAAGATAAGAGTATTTTTGTCACAACCATAGTAACAATCATAAATCCAAAAATGTATGATGTTCTTCGATTATGGTTGCCCCAACCATGGTTTTTCTTTGTATGTAGAAATGCATGTTTGTAGTTAGTAGCCCATAATCCATTTTGACTAAAGATGTCTCGAATCAACGAATTTGCAACGTAATGACATCGACTTGTTGTTGCATATTTTGTTTTTAATGCATATTTTGGCATTTTTTGTGGCATATTTTTAATTTAATTGCATATTTTGTAAAAATAAAAAGTAGTATTTAATTAAAAATAAACAAAAGTAAGTATTTGTGACGCTTAACATAGCATCTCCAGTGTAGAAAAGCACTACCATACAAGTGGTTATATAAGTACATATTTGGTAATGGCAAGTACTTACAATTGTCATTACTTTTATATAGGGATGTTTCGCAAAAATAATGACATATCATTACTAAACACCTAACAAAAAATAGAAAAAATTGTAGTTACTATGCTTACCAGTATGGACAAAAATATTGAGTTTAAAATACATTTAAAAACTAAATTTAATAAGAAAAATATTTTTTTATTGAAATTTTTTTAATAAAATGTGCCCATACGTGGTTCGAACTAGAGCCTCCAGGTTGTTATTCAACTGCTCTACCATGTGAACTCTCTCGACATGTTATATTTAATAGATAAAAACATAAATGTCTTCCTTGCACAAAATGTAATTACTTTCCTGCTTACAAAAATCAAAAATGAGTAGTTTTATATGTATTTACTAAAAGTTAAAAAATAATGAGTCTAAAAATTGATTTTTAAAAAGTTGTAGATCATTGCTTTATATTTAAAATGGTGATTAAAAATAAGTTCTTCATTTTTAAACAATTACTTGCGAGTATTAAATCAATTTTTAAAAATCCACAAATTTTGAGTGCATATATTTTTGATATTTAATGCATATTTTTGGATTTTTAGTGCATATTTTTGGTTTTTAGTGAATATTTCTCTTTAAGTGTATATTTTAAGTGCATATTTTAGATTTTTTACTGCAGATTTTAACCGCATATTTTCGATTTTTTAGTACATGACAGTCCCTGCATTGATAATTGCTAACCGCTATACGAAAAATCAAAAAATATGTGTAAACTTGAATTATTAGTATGGCAAAAGAAATAAGTCTAAAATTGGATTTTCAAAAAAAAACCCAAATTCAAAAACAATCATTGATATTTGTTAATAAAATATGCCTAGAAAGGATTAGAATTTTAGACTCCAGGTTGTCAGTCGCTCTTCTATCTGAGCTATCTCTACACGTTTAAAAAAGTTTGTAGGCAGAAGGTTTCGAGTTCAATTCCGGTTTAGGCATAGTTTGTTTTGTGACTTTTTTATACTTTTTAATATTATACTTTTATATAAAACTGAATTCATTTGTTTCTGGAAAAGCTCTTTTAAGACCAGCTTTTATTTATTTTCTCAACGTTGGCAAGTTGTTTGACAAACCTTATGCCAGTGGCTAGCATATTTGAGCAACTAGCATTTATCATTCAATTGCGTTTTAAGCTATCAGTTATTATATGTATTGTTAGTTCAGTGGTTAAAGCTGTCGGATGTCAATCTAGCAGACATTGTTCAAATTCCGACAGGACAAACAAACTGTAAATGAATTTTTTTTTATTATTTTAGTAAATCTTTTTTTAGACACCATTTTATGGTTTTACCAACATTGAAAATTTTGTTTACGTAGTGATTTTCCTTCAATTTTTGAACAGGGGCCTTTTTTGTAATGATACCATACATGCTGCCTTTTATAACATATATTTTCAATAATATTATTACGAAGAGTATTTATCCCAAAAATTGGAAATATGCCAAAATTATACCAACTCCAAAATCAAACAAAGATTATCGCCCGATTGCCATATTACCATACTTATCTAAAGTTTTTGAGCGTATACTACATCAACAGATAACTGAATTCATAAAGAATAATGATCTTTTTACAAATCGACAATCAGGTTTCCGGCCTAAACACAGCTGCATAACTGCGCTCGTGGATGTGTTGGAAGAAATACGTAGAAGTATTGATGGGGGTGAAGTATCCTTATTGGTGTTATTAGACCATTCAAAAGCATTTGATATGGTGGATCACAACGTTCTTTGTCTAAAGTTGAGTACAATCTTCAATTTCTCTCCAATGTCTGTTCGTTTGATATCTTCATACTTGTCGGATCGTTGCCAGTCTGTCTTTGCAGATAATAAAACTTCACGTGCCCTACCAGTTTTAAAGGGTGTACCGCAAGGGTCGATACTTGGGCCTTTACTATTCACAATTTATGTTAATGACCTTACACAACAATTATCGCATTGTAAAATCCACATGTATGCTGATGATGTACAACTTTATATAAATAGCAACAAAAGTAAAATAAATGATTGTATTGATAAACTTAATGCTGATTTGGATCACATTTACACATGGGCTAATGCAAATGGTTTATGTCTTAATCCATTGAAGTCTAAATGTTTAGTTATTAAAAAAAAATCCCTAAAATTGTCTTTTGAACCGACGATATTACTAAACAATCAGAAAATTGATATAGTATCCACTGCCAAAAACCTTGGTGTTATTTTTAATGATACACTCACCTGGTCTAACCATATAAACGTTGCTGCTGGAAAAGTATACTCAATGCTACGTACTCTATGGCACACCCAGTATATAACTCCATTAAATGTTCGCATATTGTTGGGCGAAAACTTACCTATTGCCTACTCTACTGTACGGATGTGAAATATTTGCAAGCTGTGACACTAAATGCAGTAAGAAACTTGCATCTACTTACAATGCTATTCTTAGATATGTTTTTAATTTAAGGAAGTTTGACTCCATCTCTTTATATTCAAAAAAACTTTATGGAGTTACTTTCAAAGATCTTTTGAAAATAAGAACACTGATTCTTTTGCATAAAATTATATATACCCGGGAACCATCGTATTTGTTTGATAGACTTGAGTTTTCAAACTCCCAGAGGAGTAAGGACATTACCCACATATTGTTTCAAAACTCTTTATCAAAGTGGCAATTTTTTGTGAACTCAATACGTCTTTGGAACTCATTACCATCATCCATTCAGTTTTTAAGCAACGCATTACATTTTAAAAAACAAATATTTGAACTTTATAGATAAACGAGCCTAAAAATGTGTTTGATTCTGAAATTTAAATAAAATTGTACCTATTTATTGTCATTTGTTTGGTTATATTTATTTTTTATAATATTTATTTATTTTAAAAAATTTTATTATTTTTATTTTTATATTTTTTTTTTTTTTTTTTTAATTTTACATACCTGCCCACATTTTTCTTTTTTTTATATTTTAATAATAATAATCATTTTTTCCTATTATTGTTCCTTAAAAATAATGTTACAATATAAAAATCCATTACTTTAATTATAAGATTTTTAATCTTGTTGTTTTGGAAATCAATAAACTAAACTAAACTAATGGTTTAATTTTGGAATGAGAAAAGCACTTGTTGTCAGCACTTCTTTTTCTGACTGGATACTTTATGTTAACATAATTATAATGGTAAAAATAAGTCATTATGGCCAAGCAAAAATAGTGAGATAAAAAGAGTTATAGAAACACTACAACTGTTGAATCGGGTGTTGTTCAAATTTGGGTTCTTCATCGGTGAATTTAACATTGGCTTGTCATAGGAAGGGAGTTGTTCTTTTTGATAACTATCAATGAAAAGTTAAACCAACGAAAATAATGTTCTTTTTCACGTGATTTTATTTGTTTTTAATTAAAAAAAATGAACACACGAACTTGGTCATGCCAAGTTGACGCCGTAACCCTGAGCTATTGCTTACTATACATGATATTTGACTTTAGGGTTGCCAGATTAAAAATATGAAAAATCAGTACAACGAGTAAAAAAACGGTACAATATAAATAGTTATTTTTAGTTATTGAATAACTTTAGTTTTCGCAAAAAACACAAAATACAGATAATAAGAAAATGGCTTATTTTTATTTTAAGCTACTTTTAGACCAAAACTAGAATATGGAGGATAAAGGTGTAAAAAGTATTCCAAAGGGTTTTGGCTGCTGCTGGTCACGAATATGAAATCGGAATTTAAAAATTCAAAATGGCGGCCCGGATGAAAATAAGATTAGCTTTTTTTTACTTATTATTTTTCGTTTTGAAATAATGGAAATATTAACTAGTTATTAGTAAGTCATTACTACACACAGAGAAAAATTTAGATATTTGTTAACTGAAATTCGGTTATAACGACTCAATTTGGTCATTACGATTGGTAAAACTGAATATTAGTTTTCACAACAAAGTTAGGTTAATTAAACTGAATTTTAGTTGTTAGACCAATAATGTTCAGAGATCTAATATAAATATCGTTGTACTAAATGGATTTATAAGGTGTTACCATTAATATACACTTTTCAATTCGGTTGGCACCTTATTTTTGTGTGTATATGTAATATGCTTGACGTTTGTTTTGTCTTTAACCTCGTTAATAGTGATGTTCTTTTATCGAATATAAATTTTCATGTACATTGCAGATTTACGAAACATTTTAGACTATTATCACACAAATTATGGCAATTCATATCCTTTTCGCAGACCTTGCAGTGACTACAACATGTTTTATAATATCGTTGATTTTAATCTTGATGTTGATATGATAAAGCGCACTATAATTAGACTCCTTAATTATTAGTTTTTATTTGTGATATTTATATTTTTTACACCATTTCTTGTTAGTATAATTATTATCAGCTGATGATTTAATCTGTACCAGATTTTACGGAATACTTCAGGGCTTGGCCCTGGTGTGTACGCCGCACACTGGGGATTTTGTATGGAGGTGAGGAAAAAAATATATTTTTCAAAAAATATAATGATTTCATCACAAATTTAATTTTATTTATATAGTAATACACAAAAGTAATCAAAATAAAGAAAGTTAGAGAAATATATATCGTTACCTACAATGTAAAAAGCCCTAACTAACAAAAAAAATTTAAATGATTTTTTTAATTCATTATTTTTTTTAAAATTTAAATCTATTTTTAATTTCATCACAAACTTAGTTTTATTTATATAGTTATATACAAAAGTAATCAAAATAAAGAAAGCTAGACAAATGTATATCGTTACCTACAATGTAAAAAGCCCTAACTAACAAAAAATTTAAATGATTTTGTTAATTTTTAATTTATTATTTATTTTAAATCTACTTTTTAATTTATTATTCTAAAAGAGCCTTAACTTCGTCGCTTATATCACTATGCTTTTTCTGGCTAAATGAAGGAGTCAAGTGTGAGATCATGGGATCTGATGTTACCATCATTCGGTGCATAATATCTTCGTTCGTTGCAATTTCTGGAGTGTCTAAGTCGATATTTTTTATAGTCCTTGTTACGACTTTCCTGAGCCTCTTCGGATAATAAGCCTACAGAAAAAATACACTTTTCAATTATATATTTTCCATGAATCAGAATTTTGTAGAGTGTTGGTGGCATATTATACCACTCGTACAGTGCAACAAACTTTTTTGCCGTCTCCAGACAAAAATCACAAAATTTTTTCGGATCTAGTGCCTCGGTAATGGTTATAGCTTCAGTTATAATTTAAAAAAACGGAGAAAAATCGGTTGTACTTTTCGCGTTCGCCAGCACTTGTTGAATGACAAAAATCGATCAGTGAACACCTATAAATACTACGTAAGTTTCAATATTTTACTGAAAGGTACTTATGAATTCGCGCATCTTTTAAGGGTGGCTATATACCTGTTTCGTGTGCGTTTAAAATTTTTCGAAACGTTCTAAAACATGACCACTCATAAATGTGGGTGCAATTTGTGTAAAAAAATCATGCAGGTAGCCAACGAAAAAACCCCAAATAATTAAAAAAGTGCACTTTCCTTTTTTCCTTTCAATTTTAAACGCAATCATAAAAATCAAATAACCTTTTGTTTATTGCTTTTTTTTTTTAATTCTGAGAATCATAAAAAAAGTCATAAATGTTTTTGCAAAGAATTTTGTGCATATCTCGAGCAAATTTTTGAAATGCATAAATTCACTTAATTGTGAATAAAAGCGAAACGCGTTCATCGATTTTCATGATTTATGTCTCATTTTTTTTCATAGGTTATGCGACTTTACGTGAAGGTAATAGGACTTGAAACTTTTTTGTACTGTTTTGGATTTTTTATGAATAAAAAATTAAAATTTTTTGGGCAAAAAATATTTTTTTTCTTCATACATTTATATATAACTGCGAAACTGTTGCTTATGTAGCAAAATGTTATATAAACAGATGAAAGTAATTGTAATTCTTGATTTTTCTAAATTTTTTTCAGCAAAATCCGACTAGTGGTTCTCGAGTTATGTTAAACAAAAGAGCCTTATCAGAATTGAGTCCCGAATCAATCAGCTGAAAAATGTTGTACTGTGTAATGCAACAAATTGAGAGGTGGCGCCTGGTGGCACTTGAAATTGATTAATAATGTTAAAACAGATATAAGACAATGTATTAGGTGTGATTTCAAACTGAGGAAAAGTAAAGATAAAATTGCAGGTCCAAATGTTGGAGAAAAATCGGATTTTTGTTATATGTTCATAAAAATACACAAAAAAAAAACTTAAGGTCTCTGCAGACTTTTTTTTCAATTTTAGTGTACTGAAATATACTACTTTAAATAGAAAAAAAAAGAAAAACGTTAGCTCACATAGTAAAATAATATTCGTATTTAAATTCTTAGGTTTAAATTAAGTTGGTTCGGTAAAACACACAAGTTCTGAGTTTGAGACGGATATAAAAAAAAACTGGCAGTCAGATCGGAGTAAATCTGTTTGATTTCATTGTACCATTTAGTCAGTCTAAAATTGCAACATATCACTGCATATTGCATGAAGACTATGTTGACAATTTGACTTTTTTCCGCGAAATCCCCAGTGTGCGCCGTATCCACTTTATGGGACGAGCCCTCTCGGTCGGTAAGGGTGGGTAAGTGAATCGCGGGATCGTTCTTATCAAAAAATACAAAACTACTACAGAGAGTAAGCTGGTGACATTACTGGTAGTCCGAAAAATAATATGACATTCCCCTTTGTACTCTGGGCAGTTTTCAATAATATAAAAATTAAATCTTAAAACTTTGCAAATTAACTGTCTTTCACGATTTGGAGAAATCACATTAAAAATTTCATTGTCTGATAAAGAGATTATTGGTGCTGGCATTGGGGAGCTTTTTGAAGCAATAGTTTTGTTGAACTCAGCGCCTTTTACTAAGGCAACATGTTGTTCGGAACCTCCGGTTGTTTCGGATTTAAAGCTGGAATAGCTCAGCTTGTCCACGATCCTGGCATTAAATTCAGAAATGAGACACTGTTTTCCATTTTTCAATTTTTATACAATGATTTTAAACATTTCTTTGTTTCACAATAATAATGAACTTTAATACAATTAAATTTTCTAATTATTTGAGTTAAGGTTTGTTTTTATATAAAAGTTTTTTTTTATTTTCAATATTTCGCTACTCCTTTGTGTAGCATCTTCAGGAAAATAAATAAATTAATAAATTTTCAAAAAATTTGAAAGTTTGAAAAAAATTTTTAAAAGTTTGAAAACATATTTAAAATAGTTGACAAATATTCTAAAACAAAAAATATAAATAATTAACTCTTAAAAAATCTATTGATGTAATATTTGTTATAAATTAATGTAGTATGTGTATTTCTTTTGTAATAAATATCTATAATTCTGAGCTACATTTTCAATATCTATCTTAAAACTAATTCTATTTGTAGTGGTGTATTAATTTTCTGTAACATTTCTAATAAATAACGACGTTTGTAATTATATTCTGTATTTAAAATTGAAACATTTTCAAAGTCTGGATAGTGATTATATCTTGAACAATGAGAAGGTAATGCTGTTTTTTGTGAATTAATATTCCTATATTTCTGCTCTGATCTATGTCCAGTAGAGGTGTTCAACTTTGTATGGCCGTTTTTCAAATTGAGTTCTAAAGTCAACGAATGTGCTAGTTTGGTTCCTTTGTACATAGAACCATTTAATATGAAGTTTGGTGCCGATCGGACAAAGAAAAGTCGAGGCGGAAATCGATTGAAAACTGACAGTGTGTTTTGTATGGGAAAAAATTACTTTTTTGCATTTTTTCAAAAAAGAAGTAATATCGAAGCAGTTTTTGTGCCATATTATAAATTAATCGAGATGAAGACACAAAAACGTTTCCAAAAAATATAAAAATCCAAAATCGGTGAAGAATTAGCCCAGTAATAAATAATGCCCCAGACCACTAATGTGCCAAATACCACTTGATCACAATTTTCGAGCCCACATTCTAAACGTTTTCGAAATTAATTACCGAAATATATTTTTTTTTACTTAGTGGACTCATTAACTGTGAGATATGAAATATATTATTTTTTGGATGTCATTAACCCGTCCTAAGGTGACGTCAAAAACCAAAAATATTTTTAGGCTATTTTTCAAATCTCCAAAATCAAATTTTAAAAAATTTTGTTCAACAAAAATGGAAAAAAATAATTTTGCACACTAAGGTTTTATTAAGCATAAAATTCTTAATTAAATTACCAAAAATTAGACATATCCCCCGGTTAATTTAGTTAGGGCACCTATTTAAATTCGGCGGATTTCGAGGAAAATGGCTTTTTTTGCACAAAATTTAATGTAAGGGTAAAATTTTTCTACTTTTAACAAATACCAATTAATGCTATTTGGGGTTTGATAACACAAGCTACAAGAAGTATATTCTGAAAATGTTGTTAAAATCGACCCACTCTAAAGGTCAAAATACAAGGTCAAAGCTAAATTTTTTGGAAATGTTGAAGATTTCATGAAATTGATAACGAAAAAATCGTGTGGTATCTTCGTATTTAATCAAAGTTGACTAAATTATTTGACTAAATACGTTTTTTAATGTTAAAAAATATTGGACATTTTTGGCCCCAAGTGCACAAAAGGGTTTATTTAGGTTTTTTTCTTTTTAAATAACAAATACCAACTACGAAAAATAATTTAGTCAACTTTCATTAAAATACGAAGATACCACACGATTTTTCTTTATCAATTTCATGAAATCTTCAACATTTCCAAAAAATTGACCTTTGACCTTGTGTTTTGACCTTTGGAGTGGGTCGATTTTAACAACATTTTCAGAATATACTTCCTGTAGCTTGTGTTATCAAACCCCAAATAGCATTAATTGGTACTTGTTAAAAGTAGAAAAATTGTACCCTTATATTAAATTTTGTGCAAAAAAAAGCCATTTTCCTCGAAATCTGCCGAATTTCAATAGGTGCCCTAACTAAATTAACCTGGGGAAATGTCTAATTTTTGGTAGTTTAATTTAGAATTTTATGCTTAATAAAAACTTAGTGTGCAAAATTATTTTTTTCCATTTTTGTTGAACAAAATTTTTTAAAATTTGATTTTGGAGATTTAAAAAATACCCTAAAAATATTTTTGGTTTTTGACGTCACCTTAGGACAGGTTAACGACATCCAAAAAATAATATATTCCATATCTCACAGTTAATGAGTCCACTAAGTAAAAAAAAATATTTCGGTAATTAATTTCGAAAACGTTTAGAATGTGGGCTCGAAATTTGTGATCAAGTGGTATTTGGCACATTAGTGGTCTGGGGCATTATTTATTACTGGGCTAATTCTTCACCGATTTTGCATTTTTACATCTTTTTGAAAACGTTTTTGTGTCTTCATCTCGATTAATTTATAATATGGCACAAAAACTGCTTCAATATTACTTCTTTTTTGAAAAAATGCAAAAAAGTAATTTTTTCCCCATACAAAACACACTGTCAATTTTCAATCGATTTCCGCCTCGACTTTTCTTTGTCCGATTGGCACCAAACTTTATATTAAATGTTTTTATGTACAAAGGAACCAAGCTAGCCCATTCGTTGACTTTAGAACTCACTTTCATTTTTTTGAACGCCTAAAATGTCCAGCTAATCTAGTTCACAATTTATTTTTTGTTGTACCTATATATACCTTATCACAATTCTCTACATTATTTCCACTACATGGTATTTTATACACTATATGTATTTGCCATGTCTAATTTCTGTATCCTATCCTTTGTCGTATTATATAATTTATTAACTGTATTGAATGATTTAAAAGCTATTCTATATCTATTAGTATCGATAATATTTGATCTTTCCAAACATTCTGATAATCCCGGTACATAAACCATAGACTTGTAAATTCTCTGTTCATTCGAACGATTGAACGAAATTGTCAAAGAACGATTGAACTAGAAGAGCAACCTAGTACATTCAGATCAAGATAACTAGAAAGAGCACTCCCGCTCTTTGTAGTTTATCTCTCTGTGCCTAGCAGAGGTGTAAAGATGGGAATCTGTACCTGTGTGATGAATGGAAATACGGCCCCATTGTGATGAATGGGAATCCATATACAGTGTGATGTATTGAAATTCGTCCCCAGTGTGATAGATGGGAATTTGTCCCCATTGTGATGGATGGAAATCCGTCACCGAGTGTGATGGATGTAAGCCCGTCTAACTCTTATTGCACGCCGAACAAACCCAGAACATGTTTACCTTTATCCACGTGTACAAATATCATAGATTGTGGGCACACATTTTTATCAAAGATTTGGGTCCCCACAATGTAAACCAGACTAAAAAAAAAACTTAAAAAATTTATATTTTTGTCTACTAATATTTAGTAAATGTTTTTGCTGATTTTAGCAGATTATTTTGTTACTTTCAATTAACTAAAATTTAAGTCAAATATAACTAAATATTTGTAAATTCAACAGATCTATTTTTGCTGTTCTTATATTACTATTATTTAGTAAAAAAAAATCTGCTAATTTAGCTGTTTTTTCCGCAAGCTCATTTTCAACAAATTTTCAGTTTTACAGGTTTATATCTATATACATATGTAGTGTACAATGCTCTCCATCACCTTCGACAGAGAAGGTAATTTTCAAGCTTATTCGTTGCACCTTTTGTAGGGATTGGCTGAACATTGGCACCCTTCTAGCATGAGAAGAATACTGCCGCAAGGTACAAAAAGCTAAACAAATTAGACAATTGCCGAGCCAGCGTCGAAGAACACTGTTACCATCCAGGCCCGGTGAGTTATTTACATTAAGATATGCTTAGTTTAGGACACCCATTCGAGATCGGGCAGTGGTTGATCGTTTTCCGGAAAGAATGAATTTATTGCAAATGTTAGGTTAGTTCTATCAACCCTTTCAGTGAATATTCGGTAGTCCTTAGGATAGTTGGAATAGAAGAACTAGCCTCACAGCCATACCTAAACAAGAGCGGCAAGCGTTTTCTAGCTGTCAAAAATTCTCATGCCCATACAATTTTTATGTAGCATCCCGAAATAACGCGGCGGCAACTCTTTGCAATTGGAAAATCCGATTTTGACAGAGCGTTTCATAGTGAAGTTAGTTGCAAAAGACAACAAATGTAAACCAGGGATGGCAAAGTTGATACTGTAGTACTTTTTTTGATACTATTCGATGTTCTAAAGTACTCCCGCGACTCATTTGACACTATTGGACGATTTAAAGTTTTTAATTCATTTTATTTTTTTTTAATTTTTATTAATATATAAATTTTATTAATATATTGCTCGCAACTTCATAAATAAAGATGTGTTAGATAATTGCACACAGTTACAATTAAATATCCACGATAACCATATTCCGCTAAATGACGTTTTTTGTGGTACGGAAGTGGATTTGTATATAAATACAAATCAGATTGAATCCGGCACTGTAAATCATATAAAAGAAATTTCCAAAAAATGTTATATTAAATTTTGTGAGGATTTGAAGACCAGAGTAAATTTTGATAATGAAATTTTAATTTGGTTCAGTAAGCTCTTACCTGAAAACGTTGTTTGCGGAAGAACCAATAGTATCGTGAAATTTTGGATAAAAAATTTTCCAAACGAAGAAAATAATTTTGACGCCATTAATATCCAATACAGAGCGTTGGCAGATTGGCAAGAACTAAAACTTTCTAGAAAGGAAAATATATGTAGTTTCTGGTCAAAAGTATCTAAAATTAAAAATGAGTTAAACAAATATTTGTTTCCCGATATTTTAAGAATTGCTGCAGGTATTTTATCCATACCACATTCTTCTGCAAACGTTGAGAGAATTTTTCCATACCAAAATCTGATTAAAACCAAAGGCAGAAACAGACTTCATGTTCCAACAGTATCAAATCTAATACAAACAAAAGATTATTAAATGCAACAATTTCTTGTTGTTACAATTTTAATATTTCTAACAAGTTATTATCAACCAATTTATAAAATTCTTTTTTAGCTGTATTGATTAATTTAATTTGGATCTCATTTGGAGTTCTTTGTTCCTGTACATTAATTTAAAAAATATACTTTTTTTAAAGTAAAACTTTATTTTTTTATAAATTCATATAAACATAAATTTATGTTCAATAACATTTAATGTTATTTTAATGCATTTTTTATGAATTTTAAGAAAAATAAAATAAGAAATAATTTTAGTACTCTGAGAGTAGAAAAAGTACTATTTGAAAATTTTATTGGTACCGAAACGAAAATGAGAATTTCGTCATCCCTGATATAAACAAAAAAATAAGACAGAAAAAAATATATTTGTTATTTATGTATATATATTATATTATTATTTATATATATTTGTTATTATACAAAACACAAAACATAAATCAGAAACACCAATATTGTAATGTACTTTATTGTCAAAATAATCAGGGTTGTTATATTTTTTATTTTGATAACCCTGTTTTTATCGATTTGACGTAGCGTTGCCGCTCTTGTTTAGGGATGACATTTCAGCGTTAACGCTTGGTGGTAAAAAACGTTCCGCTTGCCGCTCTTGTTTAGGTATGGCTGTCAATTGTACGTTCCAATCGAAACGCTTTTAAATAGAGTTAGAGAAAATTACTCTTGATAGTGGACAGTTTTGTTATTCCTATAAAATAATAGGGAAAAAAACTAATGGCTAAATTTAGCAAACACTCCCTTTAATAATTTCAAAACACTTAGAAACCTAACCTTCGGTCTTAGGAGCGTTAGACTGAACAAACGCCGCCTTCATTATGTTTACACTTTTAACGCAGCGTTCTCTAGCGCTGATAAAAAATTAACTTCATCAAATGCTACATTTATCCTTTCTGGTTTATATGTTTCTTGTTTTTAACTCTGAGAACTATTTTTTCACTACGGCGTCCACTACTTTATTAATTTTCTCCATTATGAAGCTGTAAATAAAATTTAATTCAAATTTTTTAAGAATTTTTCTTGGGGGAGTTCTGGAGAAAAATTAGAAAATTATGGCGACAGAAAAAAGATACAAATAGTAATAATCTGCTACAGATATCACCAATAACCTGCGTCTACAACGATGGCAAGATTACTTTTAGAAAACTAATAGCTAGTAATCTGATCCACGTTAAAAATGCAACTGGATCAGATTCAAAACATTCTACAATTTGTATCTAGTTTTGTAAATTTTCTTAAAATAGTTTCGGTTATTACATTCAAGTGTAAAAAGAAGTTCTGCTAACAAAACACAGCAGACTTAAGCTTCAGTTATGCGAACGTTGCTGTATCCGTAACGGACCGTATCGTAATGTAAGCACGTTGGTGCACTTATAGAACAATTAAAAACGTGCCATATGTTTTTGACATTAGTAACCAACACGGCATTCATATACATTAGGGTAGTCCTTATATTGCACTTTGCTGCTTTCAACCCCTAAAAACGTGAAACAATGTCTAAAAAGTAAATTCTGAAAATTTGAGCAAAATCGATTAACCCTACGATGCTGCTCAAATTGGTCAAAGTTTGGGCTCCTGGCGCAAAAAGGGCCAAAATTGAAAAAAAAATTATAAATTAAAATTTATGAATATATCATAACCTAAATACTTTTTGATTTACATTTGCCCAGAGATATTCTGATAAAAAATATAAAATTTTTGGGATATCGTTAACCCTTGTTATTCCGGTACCAAAAAAAAGGTAAAAAATAGCATATTTTTCAAACCTCTAAATTGATTTTGGTTTTAAATTTTGTTAAACAAAATTTCGAAAATTGTTAATTTTCTTTATTAATTTTAGAGTATATTAGTTGGGTATTAAAAATAAAAAGAAAATTTTATAATCCATCTTTTCAATTTTCGGGTATACCCATTTCAAAATGGCGGATTTCAAGAAAATCAAAATTTTATGCCAAATTTTCAAAAATTAAAAAAATCCAGATAGTTACTAATAACTAATAAATATATTTTGTTTACTTATTTGGCTTATAAATAGCCTTTAAAAAATAAGAACAATTGAAAAACATTGCTAACCTATGTTAGCCCGGTAGCGAAACTACACATTTTAGAAAATTTGGAGCTTTATGCTAAAATTGATAAAAAAAAAATTAAAATGCTTGAAATTAATTACCAAAGTATGTTTTTTGTATTCTACTAGAATGGAAATGCACGTCGTTTGCCACAGAGCAAAAAAATGGTGTTTCTAAAATCAATGCCCCATATAAACTGAAAAATATATTTTTTTAATCAAGTAAATGGTCAAATTAAGTTACAAAATATTATAATTTGTGGTAAATATAATTTTGTAGTAGTTAAATTTTTTTCAAAATTAACCCTGCACTGCACCGACACCAATTTTTTTTATATATATAATAAGTAAGCAGAAAATTCACAAAAATTGTATTTGAATTAATTTTAGCAGTAAAATATTTTTTTTTAAATAGTTTATATGAATTAATTTATTTGCATTTTTATTAACAATTAATTGTAAACTAATGAGCAGCATAAATCGACTAAGTGCAATATAAGGACGACCCTAATATACATACATAAAACAAATACAAAATATTTTCCAAGCTTGTTGTGTCTAAGATGTTCATCATCCATTTTCAGGTAGTTAGTTTAATTTTTAAATAACTTTAATTGAATTAATTAAAAAATATTCTAAACCACATTCACTTCTCTTTATTTGTTTCTTTTTTTATGAAAAGCAAACAGCTGTTTACAACACAGTGATTGATATCCAAAATGTTCAAAGGGTGCAGAAAAAGTACAAAGTGCAGAAAAAGTACCAAGTGATTTAAATAGTATTAAAACAGTATTTTGTGTGTGTATATAAACATTAATAATTAAATAATTGATATTTTAATTGTAGTTTTACAATAAACAGATATGTATTTTAACATATACATTCACATGTACATACATATATTATTTTGTAAATGTGCATACACAAAACAAGGTTTTGATACCTTTTTATATATTTCACATTTCTATTGTATGTGTATGTGTTTATTTATTTATACATATATATACATATTTGGAAATATGATGTATTATAAGTTATTATAAGATATTATTACTAAAAAAAAGTACCAAAAAAAAGGGCGAAAATACCCGCATTTAATTTAACACAAAAGCAGGCCATCACTGCTTTACAAATGTCACGTAACAACGGAAGAAAATTCTATTTTATACAGAATGTTACATTTTGATACGTTACAACTACGGTTCATTAAATTTCGGTAAGCGTTTGCATTGCTTTTCGTATACCAAAAACGAACAGCTGATTCATACAGTACAGGTACGTTACAGCAACGTTCGCATAACTGAGCCTTTACAGTTTTACTCTGAAACCAAGCCTCAACGGCTTGGCCCTCCAGTGGCAATATTATCAACCAAATATAAAACTTTAAAATTTCTGGCAGTTTGAAAATATTTTAAAAATTTTAATTTTGTGAACAAATCTTAATAATTTTGTTAGAATTTTTTGGAAAAATATCGTGAATTTTTATCATTTTTTAAAATTTGCCATACATTAAAATTTGTATAAGTGTAGTAGTATTTTAATCAAAACATTATTTTTGTTTTGAGTGAAAACGAGATACATTTTGAAATATTTTCGACTTTGTGTATCAGAAAAATTAAAATTTTTCAGATCTCTTTCAGTCAGAATTTGAGAAATTATATACAATCAATGAACAAATTTTTAGCAAGAAATACATTTCCATATTTTTCCATCAACATAGCAATCAAAAATATGAAAGACTTGTCTTTTTTCATTTTAATACATCATTTATACTACAAACAAAAACTAGTAATTTTTGAAAACTTTTAGTTTTGATATAAAATTTGTATACAATTTAAAAAGCGAATACTAGTAGTATTCAAAAACTAGTAGTTTTTGGTTGTAGTATAAATGAACACATATAAAATAAAGTTGGTTCATTTCTGTTTTACAACAAGAAAAGATTTCATCCGTGTTTAAACTAATTTATCAGCCTAAAATTTTGTAATTCGTAATTCTCAAATTTAAAAATTTTGCTTTTTAATTAAACCCACAATTGTCTTCGAACCATTCTTTTTCGTGTCTCCTCAATCAGTATCACTTGTAGATATCGTTATTTTCGCATATTTTTTATTTTATAATGATAAAATAAGCTATATCTCGAAAACTAAGCAAGATAGAGCAAAATTGAGTGCGTACCTATTAATCTTTATTAACTACTTATATTCCCGGTAAGAAATATGGACTTGCCACTCGTCAGATCCTGAGAGAACATTTTAGCAGAAATTTTCAGTTGATTTAGCATAAAAATTCAGTATATTTACGTGAATTCTAAGTTAATTGAACTTCAACTGTCAACCAAAATTTGGGGCCATTTAAAATTTAGTTCCGCGCATATTCAGGTACAATTTTCTGTTGTCGTAGCTAAATTTTCAACTATTTCTATCAGTTTTTTTTATGACTGTAGCATTAAATAAATTTTAAAAAAGTCTCATCTGAAAAGGTAAAAAATAAATTCTTCCAAATAATTATTTGGCAACTCTCGATAACAATTTTCCACAATTTGTTTATTCATAACCTCGATGGTAAGTAGTGTCTATAAATTTGTAAAAACTATATCATGGACAGACATGGACTTAGTAAGTAAGAAGTCTGGTTGTCTGTATAAACGATACGTTTGCATGAACTTTTGTTACCCTCTTTCTTTATAGTTTTGTGTCACTTTGTCATGTTTCTTTCTTTTTTTGTTTATCCTTCGTGTTGTTATTTTTCGTATATCAATTTTTCTTATTTAATTTTTTTTTGTTGCTACTTCCGTTTCTCATCTTCTTAAATGCAAGAGTTATGGCAATTTTTATTTGTGCTTCCATTTTGATTTCTGTCCAACTTTTTGAACGAACACGAAAAAAGTAGCAACTCCTTCTTAAGGCTGATGATGTTAAACATTTAGTTGAACATTTTGCCATTTCGATTGTTGGTTAAAATATTCTGCAAGGTAGGATGCCAGATCTCTTTTTATTTCCTCCACACACTGTGATGTGGGTATATATCAGTTTGTCATTTCGTTTGTAATGTGTCGAAATATCGGCCTATGACCCTGTAAAGTATATATATTGTTGATCCTAATTAAATTTCAAGACGATTTAGCGATGCCCGTCTGAATGTTGAAATGGCGATAACGTCGTGAAAACGTCGTGAAAACGTAATAGCGACTATGCATTTTTAGCTAGATTGATCGACATTGTCGTAAAAACTTCGGTATAAAAAAAGAGCAAAACCGGTATAACGGTTCAAAAGTAATCAGTGAAAACGTGAAGGTACCTCTAAATTTGCTATACATATTATTGTATCCTTCAAGGAAACTACGCATTGGTGAATAATCAGACTTTCATTAAACGTGGATATGTTGTTGAGGGCAAGCAAATATTTGACACGTATTTTTTTTTTTGGTGCGCAATCGCATGTTTAGGGGGTAACAATTTAGAAAATTTTTGTATGAGAACATGTCTAAAATTTAAGAAATTCAAGCCTCAAATTGGCTAATTTATGACCCCACTTTTTAACCCCTAAACTTGAGATTGCGCAACTAAAAATAAAATACGTAACTAATGTGTTTTTGTCCTTTACAACATATCCAAGTCTCATTCAAATCTGCGGATTCACCACTGTTTAGTTTTCTAGTTAGTACAATTTCATAGTAACGTCCAGTTTACAAAATATGGTTACATTTTTTTCACCAGACGAATAGAGGTGAACAATATTTTTAATTTAATGCAAGTTTTTATTTCACTTCAAATTTTTTTAACTTTTAAAATGTTATTTTACCACACTATTTATTTTTTATGCCCAACAAGTTTTTTACCTCAAAATCTTTTGTTTCGCCTAAAAATGTTTTTTTTTTCTTCTTAATTTTATTTCTGTTTCATTTGTAACATAAACACTGTGGAGTAGGGCGGGTCGATTTAAAAATCGATCAACGTTCAAGGAAAATCGTATTCTAGGGATCAAAATAAGAAACTTTGCCGAAGAAACCATACCTCTAAAACGAATTCTGATGTCCCGACTTTTGACCCGTAGGGTGAAATTTTGAAAAATCTCACTTTGACCCATTTAGAGTGCCCCAATCGAATCCAACCCAATCGAATATATTAATACTCTATTTCTTCCGGAGAAGAAATAGAGGCCCTAATCTTGGAAAGACTCCTCCTACTTTCTGAAATATCTCTATCCCGAGATTTGTACATTTTACTAAAAAAAACACGGCTAAAAAGGCCCTCTTTTAACTTAAATTTTAGCCCCTAGAATGATGATTTATGCATTAATCTGCTAGCGCGTCTCCCGGAGAAGAAGTATCTCCCATAATCTTGGAGAGATTCCTCCTACTTTCTGAAATATTAAAGTGGGCTTTTTCAAAATTTGACCCTACGGGTCAAAAGTCGGGACATCAGAATTCGTTTTAGAGGTATGGTTCCTTCGGCAAAGTTTCTTATATTGATCCCTAGAACACTTCTAGGACCATAGGGGCGACTAGGGGCTGTCCTCAGGGTGGTGTGCTATCGCCTCTGCTGTGGACTCTGGTCATTGATGAGCTGCTTGAGCAGATTAATGACCTGGGTTTCAGAACCTACGGATATGCTGACGATCTTGTTATTTCTGTCACAGGCTGGGATGACAGGACAATTTCTGAGCGCATGCAACAGGCTCTGAACTTTACCTTAAAGTGGTGCCAGGAGAAGGGATTGACTATAAATCCCTCGAAAACCATCCTGGTGCCCTTTACTAGGAGACGTAAGTTATGTCTCACTGAGCCATCGCTTCAGGGGACGAGGATCTGCTTCTCTGATAGCGTTAAGTACTTGGGGGTTATATTGGATAGGTCTCTGAATTGGAATGAGCACCTTGATATGATCTCTAAAAGGGCCACTAGGGCAATGTTTGCCTGTCAGAGGCTCTTTGGCAAGACCTGGGGCCTTAGACCTCAAATGGTCTACTGGTCTTTTAACACCATTGTGAAACCGATGGTCACATACGCCTCTTTGGCGTGGTGGACAAAGGTTGAACAACTCGGGGCTCAGATGACTCTTAAGAGGATTTATCGACTGGCATGTATTGGTATCACTGGTGCCTCAAAATCATGTCCGACTGATGCCATTGGAGTCATGCTGGATATTCCTCCTTTGCATATTTCTGTAAAGGAGAACGCGTGCATGGGATCCCTAAGGCTGCGGGAGATTGGCAGCATGAGGAGTGGGGATCTGAAGGGGCGTCTTGAGATTGCGAAAATGTTCGCTGATGACCCGGTTATTAGGGTCAGTGACAAGATACTGCCTGTGCAAGTATTTGTTAGGCACTTTGTTGTTCTGATTTTCGACAGGACCACGTGGTTGAATGGATCTTGGGTACCGGAGGTTAATGCACAGGTCTGGTACACGGATGGCTCGAAACAGTCGAACATGGATACGGGGGCGGGTGTCGTCGGACCCGGATTTCAGCGTGCTCTACCCATGGGCAAATATCCCTCCGTTTTTCAGGCTGAGGTCTTCGCTATCTGTATCCGTGTGGAAGAGTGTCTGCGGAGGAGGACACGGGGGGCCACGATCTACATTCTATCTGACAGCCAAGCGGCACTTGGTGCCTTGAGGGCTCAAGATGTGTCGTCTAGTCTGGTTAAGGAATGTATCGACTCTCTAAATCGTCTAGGACTTAACAACTCCTTGACACTGGGCTGGGTTCCAGGCCATGAGGGGCATGAGGGCAACGAACGGGCTGACTGTTTAGCCAACTGCGGAGCTCGTCGACAATTCATTGGCCCGGAAACCTTCTGTGGCGTACCCAATGGGTATGTCAGAGAGAAGCTCAGAAGATGGAGGGAGTCGGAGTTTGGGGCCTATTGGGCCAGATCGCCTGGGCAGCGACAGGCGAGGCTGTTTATATCTCCCTCTGGGGAGAGATCGCGGAAACTCTTGTCTATGACGAGGGGCGAACTAAGGACCGTAACGGGTTACCTCACAGGACACTGTGGCCTTAGGTATCAATTGTACAAGATGGGACGATCCTCTACGGATACGTGCAGGTTTTGTGAATTGGAACCCGAGACCTCTGAGCATGTTCTCTGCAAATGTCCGAGGCTCTCCGACAGGAGGGTGCGTTATTTTGGTGATCGAATAGTGACGCCATCGGACGTTTGGAACTGTTCACCTGGTTGGATAATTGGCTTTGTAGGGAGCCTGAACCTATAAGGTGAATTCGCTGGCAGCACAAAATACCAATTTCTGGTCGCGGTGCATAGTGCCACTATAATCTATCCCTAGAATACGATTTTCCTTGAAAGTTGAGCGATTTTTTTTTGCCTCCATACAAATCGACCCGGCCTACTGTGGAGGGTAAAAAAAAATTAGTAAAACCATATTTAATGCATGTACTTAAAGGGCGTTCCAGCATTTCCACATTTTTTGATTTTTGCAACTCTTAAAGCAAAATATAGAAACTTATATCCCAAAAGAATTTTGAATATTTTTCCGAAAGTGTCTAAAACAAATTTGGTATCAAATGAAAAGTATTTTATAAACATATCCATCAGATTTTATTTCTCGCCAATTTTCTGAACTACTTCAGGTTTGAATTTGGAAAATTTTGAATTTTGTACTTTAAAGGTCAGCGGAGTGACCCTTAAACTAATAACTGGTACCCCGAATATTTTTTTTAGTAGGTTAGAACTCTTGAGTAGTTATTTAAATGGTTTTGTAAAAACAAAGCATAAGTTAAAAATTGTTTTTTTTTTATAACTTATTTTTTTTTTGCATAATCCATTTTAGCGATGTAGGCATATACGTTTTTCATATACAACTTCAATAGTTTCAAAAATCCCAAAAAAAGTGGAAATGCTGAAACGTCCTATTGTACGCAGAGCACTGATTCATATCCGAACAGTCCTATAATTTTAAAAGCTTGGTTCTAACGAGTGAGATCGAAAAATTCCCGACTCACATTATCACTTATAACTTTTTTAACGTTTAACAGTGATATTTTTTTACTCAAATTATCTTGTTAAAAGTCGTCAGATTATGTGTACAAAATATTAGCGAAATCGGATTATTAGTTTGTTTACAAATGGACTTTAATAGAAAGTGAGGGCAAAAAAAAAGTAAAATTTTTTCAAACAAAATTTCAATTTCTCACTAAAAAAATTTGCTTAATTGTTCATAACTCAGAATAATGAAATGAATGCCTTGCGTGAATAAGGGCATAAGCGACATTTATATTTTTTGAAACGCGTTTTTTTGCGAAATATGGTTTATTTAATACGTATACTTAAGCTAAGAACATTTCAAAATTTATTCTGTCCCAAAGCTTAGTTTAAAAGACGAATTTTGTTGAATATATGGGAAAAGCTATGGAACAGTACTATTCAATGTAACTCAGGACTTAACCATTTTAAGAACAATATATAATATTTTTGATGGCATGAGCATTTTTGAAGCAACGAATTTGACCAGGCGAACATCTTAAATTTTAATATTTTTACTGTTAATGTGCCACACTCAATTAAATTACACCTTAATTTACACTAATTTTGTTTGTAACTTTTAAAAGTTTTGCAATCTCTGGTATATGTTGAAAAAATATATGCTCCCTTAGTTCGGAAAAAATGGTAGCTTTAAAATATCTGTACCTCTGTTTTCTCAATAAAAATAAATTTCAGGGATTTTTGAGCTTTCAGCGTCAACGTTATTCCAAATTTGTTTATATAGGCATATAAATGACAAATAAACTCATGAAATGAGATCAATTCAATTAGAGGGCCTTCAGAAATAAGGAAAATATTACAATGCAAATTTCATCAGATCTAAACGTGAAGAGTTTTATATTTTTTTAATTGCACATCCGCAGTTAAAGATATAATGAGTTGTAGTTCTGCGTGATCGGTAAATATCAGTACTACTGTTGTAGTGTGGAAGTGCATATGGACCGCATTATTATTTTGGTTTCCAGATCCATTTAATGATACATCTTGTAGCTTTTCATAGATTGTTGGAGCTAAAAGTGACGTAGAAACGAAATGGATAATCCGAACTAGGATAATAGAACTTACAGAGAAGAATAGTAATGGTGATCTCTATCATACACTCAAAAAAAAAAGTTTGTAAAGTCAGCAAAAAATTTTGCTGAGTCAGCAAAATTTTAGTCAGGAGGATGCTTGCAAAAAAGTTGCTAATGTCAGCAAAAAAGCGAGCTGATTTTTAGCAACAAAATTTGTAGATTCAGCAAAAGTTTTGCTAACACTTAGTAGATTAGAAATACAAAAGCCTTGCTAAAAATTAATAAATTTTTTGCGGAATTTTAGTAGACTGAAAAAAACGCAAAAAATTTGTAGAAAAATTGTAATTTAGTTTATTTATTTGCTGAAAATCATAAAACATATTTTTGTGATTCTTTTAAAAATAATTTACTATAATAACGATATATAAAAATTTTCATTTTTCCACATTGACGACATGAATTTATTTAATATCTGAAAATATATAGAAATAAATATATATAACATAACAAAAATTGTCTCTCAATTACTTACATCAATGGTTGTCTAAATGATGCTATCGTTTAAATGATGCTATCGCAACTGCCGAAGATAATTATAGAAACGAAATGAAAAAATAAACAAAAACAAACGAAACGAAAAAACAACCCTTTTTGCAATAAGAAAAAGGAACCATAAAAAATCTACCTGTCTTTATCTTTCACTTTACTCTGTCTACATTTCTTTATATGTTTGTTTGCAATTTGACCACACATATAAACATTTAGTTTAAATAAATAAATATTTTATTTTGCCTTTTATTTAATTAATAGACAATTATTTTCACAAGCCGGTGACAAAGCAAAATTTAAGTTATTTTAATCCTCAATTTTGTTTTATGTATGAAAAACAGATACAAAAGTCTTCCATGGTTGATTTTTTTATATGTCTTATTAGAGTTGTACTTTTTAGTATCATTTTCCTCTTCTCTACTGCATCTTGACATGCCGCGACATCTGCTTCATTCTGCGTATATCTTTCAATCTGGTTGTCGTCCACACTATTAATGTGCTTATCAGCACAATTTTTTTTAGCAAAATTAATTAGTAAAACATTAGTATATTAGTAAAGCATTAGTATAAATTTCTAAAGAGAAAAATAGCCTCCAAAAAAAAAAACAGCCATTTCCCTGATTTTTTCATGTAAAGTGCCAAAAATGGTGATTTTTTGAAATGTTTGTATGGGGAACCCCCAGGGGGGTTCCATGTGCCACTGGCATGGGTGGGTCGGCACTCCAAAGTTAGTAGGGGTCGGTCATACATTTGGACTCGATTGGGGCACTCTAAATGGGTCAAAGTGGAATTTTTCAAAATTTGACTCTACGGGTCAAAAGTCGGGACATCAGAATTCGTTTTAGACGTATGGTTCCTTCGGCAAAGTTTCTTATTTTGATCCCTAGAATACGATTTTCCTTGAACGTTGAGCGATTTTTTGCCTCCATACAAATCGACCCGGCCAAGTATCTATCCTCCTCAGTCTCTCTCAATTTCACACCCAGCTAATGAAACCACGTTGCAGAAATTAAAATGTTTAAAATAATGTTTATCATATTTTTGAAAAAAATTAAATATTATTTTTATTTATTTCAAATATTAACGATAAAATCAACAAGATAAAATTAAAATATATAAAATTTTAATAGAAATAACAAAATATAAGCAAAATAAAAGTGAGTGTTCCAAGCAAAAATTTTTTTATCAACATTTTTTAGTTATATTTTAGTGCAGTGATCGGCACATATAGCACTCAGCAGCCGAACACATTCGGCTTTTTACACTTTTAAAAAACGAAAGTCAACAAAACTCATTGCTGAGAGAATAAAAATACAATTATTTTCATCATTAGCGTGTTAGCTTTCAATGAAACGAGTATACGTCGCTTTGTTGAAGAAATTAAGTACACTCTAAATATTTAACAGAAATAAAAGCAATTGTTTTTTATTATAGGTATTTATTTTGTTTTTCATACAGTTTAAATTAAAAATGTGGAACGTTGAGTGGGAACAATCAGTGTTATTTTCTTTAAATGTATTAAATGAGCCGTACCCACTGAGCTAATAAGACATCATAAGTAATTGATAGCTTAGAACGTACCAACTGAGCTAATAAGACATAATAAGTAATTGATAGCTTAGAACGTATGTGAATGATAACTGCTGCGTAACCTATTGTTGCACAAATATGCTATCACTGACATAAGGACTGCTAAAACCAACTTGCCAACGTTGGGAAAACGCAAGAAAAGTTGGTCTTAAAAGAGCTTTCCCAGAGACAAAAATCAATCAATTTTATGTATAAAAAAATATTACAAAGTATAAAAAAATCACAAAAACAAATTATGCCAGGGATCGAACTCGAAACCTTCTGACTGCAAACTTTTTTAAACTAAACATCATCATTTTTAAAATATAAGTGCACCACCAGTGGTTAGACATTTGTACCATTGGCAAGTTCTGACTGGATAGCATTGGGAAAACACAGTGCTATTTCTGTGAACAAATACTGGAAAAACGCTTTTTGGAAACACTGGCAAAGAGTCTTAAATAAGTGTTCTGCCAGTAATTTAATTACAATATCTCGGTTAGCCACTGCTTGATTTTTTGTACCACTGACCTATCGGGTCTTTTTATACTTTTATAATATTGGTAAACAATTTTATTAAATCGGAAAAGTAATTTCGGAGATTACATGCTACAAAAAAAATTACGTCTTTCTAATATTAGTTTTTATTAGTATAAAAAGATAAACTTATTTCTTACAGTGTAAAACACCAATCCATTCATACTCTCTCTGTCTGCCGACCACACTGTTTTAGTATAAAATAAATGTTTTCAATGAGAGGTATAGGTATCAACATGTTACAATTATATTTTAGTGTAAAAAAAAAATGCTTTCATTTGCTTACCCGAGTTTGGTATTTTGTTGCTGAAAGGTGCATTAAGTGTAGGCTCTCTATTGTATATACTCTTTGGATATATTGAACCCCATAATTTTTGAAGCTGCCGGTGTACCTTCAATTTAAACTTTTAAAGTTAGCCTTTTGGAGGACAAAATGTTGTAGAGAAATCAAAGTTTATCCGATCCATAATATTTCTACCGTTCAAAACATATTTGACCCTATAATTCTTTAAGCCGCGAATGAGCCACTCAATTTTGTGCTGATTTTTTTTACTTTTTATCTATTTTGAAGAACAAATTTATATACATGCTAAATATATTATCCGATCGTTAATATTTATATATAATAATAGTTATGCTAATGTCTATAATTACAATTCGCACTCCTGAAATCTACCCGAATGGGTTTTGCCGATTTTCAATCATTGATATCTTTACGGTATTGGTCCAAACAAAAAAACAAAAACTGTTAAATTATTCAAAATTCTAATATTCTTTCTAATTTTTTTTTAATTTAAAAAAAAAATTGAAAATTTTTTACAATAACTTTAAAGGCCTCAAATGGCAATCTAAATTGTGAAAGTGAACAATTATATGTGTCGCTCCAATAAGGGTATAAGCAAACATTTGTTTAGCTACTAAAATTGTTCATGGCTTTTTGACCGAGAATTTTTAAAAAAATTGAATTAGTAAATTGAATTATTGTAATGTTTTTTAAACAGCGTAACATAATTACTAAAATATTTAAGTTGAAACCTTTTCAAATTTTTAAATAATTCATTTGAATTTCTAAAAATTAAAAAAAAAAAATAATTAGGCCAATTTTGTAACATTTAGTTGTAAAATGCGCATACTATATTTGAATGAAATTTTTTACACGAATACAATTAGACCTTTATTATCGAATTGCATTTAAAGTATTTAAATGTAATAAGTTTCCCGCGTTTCTCCTCTTCCGTAAAGTTTGGAAATTAAATTATGGATGATTCTGATATTACGGGCCAATTTCTACATCATTTATGGCATCGAAGTGTTTTGCAGAATGTAGTATTTCCTGTCTCCTCAATTATCAAAGGTGCACATCGTTTTTCTTAATTTTTCATACTTTTGCTCTTCATACTTAACTGGATCCTCTTTACGATATAGTTCTTTCTGCCTCTCGCTTTTCTGTTAATACATGTTCCCTTGTTTTGCTTTATTTTTAGTGCCTGAGTGTTGGTGTAACGTAAAAAAAGTATTTTTGACAGATGAATGACGAATCTCTACAAAACTCTTTAAAATAAATGTCAATTTAAGTACTTAAATTCTCAATTTCTTCAAAAAATTTTTGTGAAATTCTTTATTCTAAAAAATCATTTATTCCGAGAAGCCCGTTCACTTTACTGTGCCATATGTTAAAAATTGAAACAAGAAATATCAAATAAAAAATTATTGAAGTTTTGAAAAAATTATTTGCCTAAAATGTCTAACAAAAATATAAAACTCCCATTTCCCCCCTTTATTGAAACCGCTCAATTTAATGAAATTCGTTAGTAAAAAATTTGGGATGCATGTTTTATTTTTTGTACGCAATCTAAAGTCTAGGAATTTACATATAGTGGTTTGAAAAGCCAAATTAGAACAAAATTTTAAAAAAAAGGTACTTACAATTATATATTCTATGAAAGTTCAAATAAAATTGTAACATACACACTTATTCCCCTAAAGTGCAATTTCTGGCTACTTCTGCTTAATATTTTTAAATCAAATTTTGGACACAGGTACATGTGACCTATGTATATTTGTAGAATAGCAAAAAAAATATATATCAAATATCAATTTTTTACCGTTTTCCACGATTTATACCTCTTCTGAACACTTAGGTTTTCGAATTGTATTCCCTTGTTCGAACGAGACATTCAAATTATATTGAGGATATTTTTAAATTATTGATGAAGGCTACAAAAAAAGTTACCAATACTGTCACCTTTTTTCGGAAGTAGCCTAATCCAAGCAATTAGGATACAAATAAAAAACTCTATTACACCCTTTTCTTCAGATTCCACTTATAAGCGAAATAATGAGTCGATCGGTTAAATATTTAGCACACATAGCACAGTGATACAAAAAAGAATAAATTTAAAATTCCTGGGAAGTAACACTATTTTCAGGTAAATGTTGTCGAGTACAACAAGAATCTGTTTTAGAAATTTGGCTGAAAAATCTTGAGATGCGGGTAAAAAACCGGGGTTTCGTACATTTATGCACTTATAATCCAGTAACTTAATATCTTCCGAATATCATCTTTGGAATGAAGAAAGTGAGACCTTTCGAATGGTATATATGAGAAATACAGGTATCCCTCGATTTACGCGGCACGTTGGGACCGAAAAAAAAACCGCGTAATTCAAAACCGCATAAATAAAGGTTCTATATCAATACAAAATTTTGTTTTGGGACCAGCAATATAATAAACCGCGCAAATTGAAACACTAACTTCATACAAAATTCAAATTTGGGACAGAAAATCCGTGTTAAAAGAAAAGCTTATTAATATAATTTAAATTAAATTTATTTTATTTGTACTTTTCAATAGTTATAACAAAATATTATTTGTAAAAATAGTATATTTAAACCAGCTTTGAAAAAAAATTCAAAATTTATAAATTAACAAAAAGTAACAAAAATTTTATAAAAAAAAACTTCATTCCGGCTTTTTAAATCAATAAAACATAAATTAATAAAAAGAAAACAAACAATTCATAATAAATATAAAATATTATACATATTGCTAATCTTCTCCAATTTCGTCATAGTTAAAATCTTCAGTATCTTCGTCAAAGACTACTTTTTCAGAGTCTTTGTCTAGTTAACGTCTTCAGAATTTGGTCACAATTAACGTCTTCGTCCACTTTAAAGAAGTCTGTTATTCACTTTTGCTTTTTTTGCTGTTCCTATTGTTTTAAAAGTTCTTCGTATGATGCCAACGATTTTTGTATTGAACACTGAAATAAATCTGATCAGTGGAAATTTTTTTATTCAGTGGAAAATTTTATCAAATCCTTAGCCATTTGTATAAAAGTTTTCAACTTAGAAGAATCAAAATCTGGATTATCCTCACTATCACTTTCGTCTTCAGTTGATTCATCGGGGTCCGTGGCTAATTCAATGAGATCTTGTTCTGTCAATTCTGGAACATCATTTATCATCTCCAATATATCCTCATCAACAATTTTTTCAAATAATTCAGATGTTTCAATTACTTGTAGTATTTGAGCAACTTCCGCTGTTAACGGAGTAACAACATTATCATTAGGAAAACCAAAACCACAGCAAATTGTTTATTTTTAATTACCTTTAAAGATTTTTTACACTGCAAATTAAATTTAACCTCTTCTTTTTTGCAAACAGCTGATAATGCTTAAAAAAAAATGGGTGTAATGCGCGCAATTAGAGGGTTGCCACTATTTTTAAATCGCGTTATACTAAAAACGCGTAAAAAAAACGCGTTATATAGAAAAATGGTCACTATTATTAAATCGCGTTATATCGAAACCGCGCAAATAAAGTACCGCGTAAATCGAGGGGATACCTGTATGTGTGAATTTCTAAAGCTAGCACATTTTTATTTTAATTTTTTCTCATTTTTTCACCATTTATCAAAGTATTTTGTAAAGGAACCTTACTATAGGTATATGAAATTAATAACAAAGCAAATTTCTATATGAGTAAAACGCGGATTTTTTAAAATCCTTTAAAAATAGACTGAGTTATTATTATTACTTTTTTTTTAAGAGAAGCAACACTCAGAAAATTCTTCCTACTAATTATTGTGTTGCTTTCTTGGAAAGGGGTTAGTAAAGAGGTGAAAGGTGGGGAAAGATGAAGGTCTTCAAACATGGCAACCAGTCTTAGAACAGTTGTTGCTCGTCACATGATGAAGAGTTGGCGAACTTATTGAAGCTTTTTATTTCATAGCCCTGATTTATTATTTTACTTCGGTGGGGTTAAGTGCTATGGGAACACCGAAGGCGGGCGCAGCGATACATATGAGGGATAGAAAACTTACATATATTATTTTTGTCGTAATCGAGAATCGAACACAGGACCATCTGTGTAACAGTCTAACGCGCTAACTATTACACCACATTTTTCAACGAAACTTAGCTTGCTCATAAAGTTCTCATCTCTTATAATTTTATGAATTTTAGGCCCAATAAAAATACCTTAAATCCATCAGAATAGATAAAAACGACAAAAAAAATATTACATTTGGAAAGAAATACCTCCTTATATTTTGGCTTCACTTAATTTTGGGAACACCGCTTTAACAAGGCAAAAAGCTACGCCGTTTACATAAAGTTTTTTTTACAAATTGTTTCCTATGTTTCCTATAACTCCAGAAGCGCTTCAGCAAGGTATTAATTAATTACGAAGCGCTTCCAAAGCAAATCCAGAAGGTATGATTTTTGTTCGCGATATCCCACTTGGTATGTCTTTTTTAAGCAGGTGAAAAGCGCTTCTTTCATGTGCTCTTAGAAGCAATAAATTCATACCTTCTTAGGCAATCAGAAGCGACTTTTTTGTATGTTGGCAACATTAATGCTTCGTGGTATTCATTCTTTAGTGCTTTATTGTAAGCATTATTTACTGCTTCATAGAAGGCATTTTGGGAAGCACTTCAGAATGCCTTCCCTAATTGCTTTATAGTATGCAAGACGCAATAAATTCATACCTTCTTAGGCAATCAGAAGCGACTTTTTTGTATGTTGGCAACATTAATGCTTCGTGGTATTCATTCTTTAGTGCTTTATTGTAAGCATTATTTACTGCTTCATAGAAGGCATTTTGGGAAGCACTTCAGAATGCCTTCCCTAATTGCGTTATAGTATGCAAGACCGTTAATCGCTATTTTGGAAGCATACAAATGTAGTTACCTATGAATAACCTGCATTTGCCAGGTTATTTTTTGCTGGGATGGGACGTTTAAAATGTTTCTCCTGCCTATTTCATACGACGAGATGGCCATACTTTGCGATCATAGAGATTTGGTGCACGACTATCCCATTCACAAAGATATCATGAATGTTTTTGTGTAACCACCTTGCATACCAAATAAAATTTTAAAAACCTTTTAATCAGCAATAACTTTCCATTTATATGTGGCATAACTGACGAACTGGAGTATTTTGTTCTTTTGTGCTAGTCGCATATGGGATTGAACCTGATGGTAACTAATTTTCGTTATGCAATAATACTGCGTTCAAGCCTAGATATACCATTCGAGATTTTATATAAAAAGCTAATACAACTTTTTTGAAGAATACATACTTTTACATGGTCCTTCAATGAACAGTCGCCATTCGTCTGCCTTATAATTGTTTTATATATAATTTATAGTGGTTTGTTTAAAGTTTAATAACTCAGTAAATTTTTAACGGATTTTTATAAACGATGTTACATTTTACTTTTAAATAAATTTGTTTTGATAATAAATTCTTATATAGTTTGATAATAAATTCTTTACAAAATATTTTGTAAAAACATCAACAAAAATGTGTTTGCTGGAGAAATTTATACAGATTTATCAAGTTCACTTAAATAATATATATACCACTACCATACCGTGGAAAGGTTTCACTTTCCTCTTTCTAAATCCGCTGAGAAACTTAAAGTCGGATGATATTCAACTAAGTTACATTCTTACAAGT
Organism: Delia radicum; assembly: GCA_021234595.1. NCBI lineage: Eukaryota > Metazoa > Arthropoda > Insecta > Diptera > Anthomyiidae > Delia > Delia radicum. The sequence continues at coordinate 49,602,383 of CM037852.1, forward strand.
GCATAAAGGTATAAAAAACTGTTTTTTTTACCCGTAACTCAAGATTTTTGAGGTGTTTGGCAAATTTCAAAACCAGATTCTTGTTGTACTCGGCAATATTTACCAGAAAATTTGTATCACATCACAAACTTCTTAAAGATAACTCGCTAACAAAAAAGTTCCGTGTCGTACACAAAATCAGTTGTGAGTGCAAATGTGTGTCGTTTTTTTTTCGATCTCACTCTTTATTAAGAATGTTAACATTTAGGTCGAATGTTAACACTTAGGCAATCAGAAGCGACTTTTTTGTATGTTGGCAACATTAATGCTTCGTGGTATTCATTCTTTAGTGCTTTATTGTAAGCATTATTTACTGCTTCATAGAAGGCATTTTGGGAAGCACTTCAGAATGCCTTCCCTAATTGCGTTATAGTATGCAAGACCGTTAATCGCTATTTTGGAAGCATACAAATGTAGTTACCTATGAATAACCTGCATTTGCCAGGTTATTTTTTGCTGGGATGGGACGTTTAAAATGTTTCTCCTGCCTATTTCATACGACGAGATGGCCATACTTTGCGATCATAGAGATTTGGTGCACGACTATCCCATTCACAAAGATATCATGAATGTTTTTGTGTAACCACCTTGCATACCAAATAAAATTTTAAAAACCTTTTAATCAGCAATAACTTTCCATTTATATGTGGCATAACTGACGAACTGGAGTATTTTGTTCTTTTGTGCTAGTCGCATATGGGATTGAACCTGATGGTAACTAATTTTCGTTATGCAATAATACTGCGTTCAAGCCTAGATATACCATTCGAGATTTTATATAAAAAGCTAATACAACTTTTTTTGAAGAATACATACTTTTACATGGTCCTTCAATGAACAGTCGCCATTCGTCTGCCTTATAATTGTTTTATATATAATTTATAGTGGTTTGTTTAAAGTTTAATAACTCAGTAAATTTTTAACGGATTTTTATAAACGATGTTACATTTTACTTTTAAATAAATTTGTTTTGATAATAAATTCTTATATAGTTTGATAATAAATTCTTTACAAAATATTTTGTAAAAACATCAACAAAAAATGTGTTTGCTGGAGAAATTTATACAGATTTATCAAGTTCACTTAAATAATATATATACCACTACCATACCGTGGAAAGGTTTCACTTTCCTCTTTCTAAATCCGCTGAGAAACTTAAAGTCGGATGATATTCAACTAAGTTACATTCTTACAAGTGCATAAAGGTATAAAAAACTGTTTTTTTTACCCGTAACTCAAGATTTTTGAGGTGTTTGGCAAATTTCAAAACCAGATTCTTGTTGTACTCGGCAATATTTACCAGAAAATTTGTATCACATCACAAACTTCTTAAAGATAACTCGCTAACAAAAAAGTTCCGTGTCGTACACAAAATCAGTTGTGAGTGCAAATGTGTGTCGTTTTTTTTTCGATCTCACTCTTTATTAAGAATGTTAACATTTAGGTCGAGTTTTTGGAATGTCTAAAAAACATGGTTTAGTTAAACCGAAAACTAATATTGTCAGCCATTTCCAAATTTATCAACAAATATTTATCGGAAAAACTTTTTCTAGTTCCAAATTTTGGTCTTTATTGAAATAAGACCACATTTTAATAGCAGTATTCCAGTTACAAACTGAGTTAAACTCACAATAAGCTTAAAGGAAATCCACATCCTAAAAACTCGGTCTTAATAAAGTGATTAATGGGAATACACATTTTCAATGTCAGCCAACATTAATCGAAACAGTTTTTAATCGAAACTACCTCTATTTCACAGCTAGAACACGACATCCTTTAACTTCTAAATGCTAACTTGGTTATCGTTTCCAAAACAAGATTACCAAAAAAAAAAGAAAAGAAAAAAAACGCCAAGTCTGGCAGGCACATCGGCAAAAGTTTTTTCTATCGTCTGCTAATGCAGTAGAAAAGTTTTTTTTCATTATAATACTTTTTTTCTGTTTAAATTTATTTTACTGGTGTTTATATTTAAGCCCACTAACAAAACAAAACGAAATAAAATAATTTTATCTCTTATTATTTAGATTTTTTATAAAACAGCACAAGTAAACAATTGAAAAATTGTGATGCAGGCTGTCATTTTTTTTTTTTGCTCCTTCTTAGACATTTTCAAATACAATGTCCATGATTTTATTGCATTTAAAATATAAAAAAAAAAAACATGGAAATCTAACGAAATTATCAAAGAATATTCAAATTGAAATGCAAATTTGAAGTTTTAAATTCTTAGCTTCAACTGGTCCGGTATATTTTCCTAGGTTTTTTAATATTAGTTGTGTATTTTTAACAAGGAAATTATTTATTTAAGCTCATTTCCGCTATTTCAAGTAGAACACTCATAATAAACAAAGTTAAAGTTTTTCGTATTTGAATGAATGGATTATTATCGGTGTAGATAGTGCACAATGGTAAGACGTGGATAAAACTATTTTATTTTTCTAAAATTTTGATAAGGTTCTATTGCAAATATCGTGAATTAACCCTTTTTTATTATAAATTAGCTGGCGTAAGTTTTGTGATAAATTGAAGTTGGAACTTTCTCTTACATTTGTTTCCTACTACACTCATAGAAATAAACCTGTAAAAATTGCAGAAAAAACTACTAAAAATTAGTTAAAAATAACATTGCAGAAAATACTGCTAAATTTAGCAGATTTATTTAATAATTTTAGTAATATAAGAATAGCAAAAATAAATCTGTTTACTTTACAAAATTTTAGTTATATTCGACGTGAATTTGAGTTAATTGAAAAGAGCATTTTACTCTGTAAAATGCGAATTATTTGTAAACTCAAAATAGCAAACAAAAACTGTAATTTAACAAAAGTGTTGCTATATTTACCTCAAATTTAGTAGAATGCAAATAATAGTTTATTTTGCTAAAATCAACAGAAATTTTCACTAAAAAAAAATATAGATTGCTGATATCATAAGGGCATACTCTTATTCGCCTTAAAAAAAAATAAATAAAAAAAGTTCACATTTTTTAAGGATTTTTTGTCTACTAATAGTAAATGATTTTGCTGGTTTTAGCAGATTATTTTGTTACTTGCAAGTAACTAAAATGTGGCTCAATTATTAATTAATTATTTTTGTAATTTCAATAGATTTATTTTTGCTATTCTTATATTACTAATATTTAGTAAAAAGTCTGCTAGTTTTAGCAGTCTTTTCTGCAATCTCATTTTTAACTAATTTCTAGTAGCTTTATTTTTTGCTATTTTTACAGCTTTATTTCTATGAGAGTAATAATCCCTGCTTAAAACGTCAAAATTATTTTTCGTACAATGTACAAAGATTTTGTCAATATTACAAAATTTTCGCATATAACAAACTTCACAAATTTAGAAACATTTTAATTATAAAAACGCGATTTCGTAAATTATTTTTAACACAAAATATAAACAACAAGATTGTAGCATTACAAAATTTTCATAAATAATACATACAAAAAAAAAAAAAAATCTTTAATAATATTGTTTTTTGTGTTTCTACAATATTTCGCAAAATATACAAACAAAATTTTGCTAATTGGAAACGCAATATCACTTGTGTATACTACAAAATATTCGCAAAATGAACAACAGTTTTCGTGTATTTTACATATGGATTATTATGAGTGTAAAAAAAGTAGTCTGATAATATTCCAGGTGTAAAAATACGAAAAAACTTCAAAATAACCAAAACGTTTGTATAGTAAACGAATATTTGTTCATTTTACGAATGTTTTTGTAGTTTTGACAATAATTTCATATTTTTATGCATGGATTATTATGAGTGTGATATTTGTGTTTTGGTCGTCTACTTTTTGGAAGTTATTTTAGATAGGGTTTTTTATTAATTTTTTTTTAAAGTAACCCAGCCAGAAATTGCCAATGGCCTGAAACATCAAGTAGTGCAGAGCACTGTTTGCCAATGGTCAAACAAATAAAGTGTTGGCAAAGCACTGATTTACAACGCTCTGCCAACGTTAGTAAAAAGTGCATTAAAAGTACTTAATTAAAATTATTTACAACCGTAAAAATAATAAAAGCACTGGATCAGCCCTGGCTTAGAACGCTCTACCAACGTTCGTAAAAAGTGCTTTGCCAGTACTTGATGTACAAAATTTACAACCGTAAAAATAAAAAAGCACTGGCACAACACTGACTTAGAACGCTTTCCCAACATTGGCAAAAAGTGCATTGCCAGTACTTATTTACAAAATTTACAACCGTTAACTTAATGAAAACAGTGGCACAGCCCTTGTTTAGAACGCTTTCTCAACACTCGCCAAAAGTGCGTTGCTAGTGCTCGATTTACTACATTTACAACCGTTTATAAAAACGAAATTTAATGCATAAAAATAACAAATGAATAGTATTTTTAAAATTTATTTTACATACTTTTTAAATTTAATTCTTTTTTTTCAAAACTTAGATGAATTTAAAATCAACTGACCATAAGCATATGGTATTCAAATCAAATTCATACACTAAAAAATGTCTGTAAAGTCAGCAACATATTTGCTCAAAGGATCCTTGTAGAAAAATGGCTAATTTAGCAAATTTTTTGCTGATATTAGCAATTTTTCTGCAAGTATCCTCCCAGCAAAAATTATATGAACTTTGCTGACATTTTTTTTTTTACTCAAATCGTAGTTAAAAACTTTTCTAATCTCTACCTATATAAAATTTAAAATCACTAGATTGGAAAAATTCAAAACTATATTGCAATTTATGATTTGAAGTTAAGAAAATTAAGGTCTCCTATTATAGTCAGCACAAAGTCTAGTTTTGTACTAAAATTTTACTAAGACATTTATTTTCAAATTTCTTTCTTTAGTAAAACTGTAGCAACAAAATCGTAATTGGTGTTTAAATTATCACAAAAATAATTTGATAAAAAAAATCATTCAATAAGAAATAATAAAGGGTCCGCCAAATAACTTTTTTTTTTTGAAAATGCTATAAAAAAAAAACTACTGAATATTTTCTCAAATTTCTTTTTTATTTGAAAGTACAATCCTTCCGGTTAATAATGGAAAATAATTTCATTCAAATGGCTGCCTCGGCTGGCCATGCAGTAGCCTACACGATCGGTCCAATTTTTAAGCACATTATCGATTGTGTGCAGCTGTATTTCACCAATAGCTTCCTGTTCCGTCCTGTTGAAAACAAATGTTGCCAATATCCTCCTCTTCAATTTTTGTGAACAAAAATTCGTTCAACATGGCCCGATAACGATCGCCATTGACTGTAACGGCCACTCCTTGCTCATTTTCGAAGAAAAATGGAAATTTTTGCACACATTCTGCAACATTACCATGATTTTCAAAGTAATTTCGCAATATTTCCCAGCGTTGTTCAAGCGTATACACAATCATATTCGTTCAGCGGATGGATAAAACTAATTATCTGTCAAATCAGACATGAGCTAAGTGTTACCATTCACGAAATAAGCACTAGTTGAAAAAAAAAAACGTTAGATGGCGGACCCTTTACAACTCTTTACTGAAGTCAATTACAAAGTAGGACTATAAAGTTCATAAATAAATCTCGTTTTCATATATAAAATTCTTAATTTAATTAAAAATTTTAATTTCAAATTGATAATCAATTTGAGTTTGTAGCGGCCTGATATTATTATATTTTATTATTTTTCAAACACTATTATTTTATTTCTAAATAATTATTTGTATGACTTAATTATTTTGTTTTTATTTGTGATTATTATCTTTGTCAGTTTTTGTATTGTCTTATTTTTGTTTAACTGGACACCCTAAATGAACTAAAGTAAAGATTAATTTGTTGTTTAATAATTTACAACACTTCTAAGAGAGTGATTTTTTCATGTAAACCCGTTCCTTTTAATTATTTTTTTTATTGATTACTCGCTCATCTTTCGTTCTAGTTAGCTTAAAATTAATTTACTAAAGGTTAGATAGTTGCTAAATAATTATTTTATCACTCTTGGTGCAGATTTCAAACAATAAAGACGCTTTAAATTAAAGTCGCTTGTCTTTTATTTTAAAAAATAATTAAAGACAAAATAAATAATAAAGCTAAGACGCAGGAAGACCTTCGAGGACTACTGTGACTAGCTAAATCTGAGGGCGAACACTGGCGTATACACTGCCTTGTTCGAACCAGAAAATAATCAAATAATTTAATAAAATTAAATAAATTAATAAAGTAAAAACTATTACAATTGGCGCCCATCGTGAAATTCCAATTTAATATTGAAAAATTAAAAATTGAAATATTGAAATATTGAAAGAAAATCTTGTTTTATAAATTTTAAGTTTCACAAGTTTGTTATAATTTTTATTAAAAATAAAAATTATGTTTTTTCGACCTTTAATTGTGCAATGAAAATGAAAATTATTCAAGTTCGAGACCATATACTCTATATTTCTTCATTAGGATATTGTCCTAACAAATAATCTATAGAGTTTTTGTTTTCAAATTTATTATTTGACCCTTTCAGGAATGTGTTGATAGATCTATTTCGGGAATTTTCTAGGTTCCCATCATCAGAACGCGTTTTGAAAGCGGTAACAATCCCATGCCAAACCTCAAGCATTCATATGAACTAGTTTACTCACTACATGAGAACTAATATACATATGAGTTTGAAATTAAAGATTATAACCATTGATCAAAAAATAAATTGAAAACTTGTTTGATGTGCAAGATCCACCTCTGGTGGATATTCAATACACGTTTTTTTTTTTTTTTTTTTTGTTTCTCTCTCCTTTTTTATATTTTGTTAAGTTAGTTAACAAAGCAGGGAAAGTAAACTAGGCGGTACTTTGCCTTTTTTCACAAGTTTGTTATAATTTTTATTAAAAATAAAAATTATGTTTTTTCGACCTTTAATTGTGCAATGAAAATGAAAATTATTCAAGTTCGAGGCCATATACTCTATATTTCTTCATTAGGATATTGTCCTAACAAATAATCTATAGAGTTTTTGTTTTCAAATTTATTATTTGACCCTTTCAGGAATGTGTTGATAGATCTATTTCGGGAATTTTCTAGGTTCCCATCATCAGAACACGTTTTGAAAGCGGTAACAATCCCATGCCAAACCTCAAGCATTCATATGAACTAGTTTACTCACTACATGAGAACTAATATACATATGAGTTTGAAATTAAAGATTATAACCATTGATCAAAAAATAAATTGAAAACTTGTTTGATGTGCAAGATCCACCTCTGGTGGATATTCAATACACGTTTTTTTTTTTTTTTTTTTTTTGTTTCTCTCTCCTTTTTTATATTTTGTTAAGTTAGTTAACAAAGCAGGGAAAGTAAACTAGGCGGTACTTTGCCTTTTTTCACAAGTTTGTTATAATTTTATTAAAAATAAAAATTATGTTTTTTCGACCTTTAATTGTGCAATGAAAATGAAAATTATTCAAGTTCGAGGCCATATACTCTATATTTCTTCATTAGGATATTGTCCTAACAAATAATCTATAGAGTTTTTGTTTTCAAATTTATTATTTGACCCTTTCAGGAATGTGTTGATAGATCTATTTCGGGAATTTTCTAGGTTCCCATCATCAGAACACGTTTTGAAAGCGGTAACAATCCCATGCCAAACCTCAAGCATTCATATGAACTAGTTTACTCACTACATGAGAACTAATATACATATGAGTTTGAAATTAAAGATTATAACCATTGATCAAAAAATAAATTGAAAACTTGTTTGATGTGCAAGATCCACCTCTGGTGGATATTCAATACACGTTTTTTTTTTTTTTTTTTGTTTCTCTCTCCTTTTTTATATTTTGTTAAGTTAGTTAACAAAGCAGGGAAAGTAAACTAGGCGGTACTTTGCCTTTTTTCACAAGTTTGTTATATTGAAAGGGTCAAATAATAAATTTGAAAACAAAAACTCTATAGATTATTTGTTAGGACAATATCCTAATGAAGAAATATAGAGTATATGGCCTCGAACTTGAATAATTTTCATTTTCATTGCACAATTAAAGGTCGAAAAAACATAATTTTTATTTTTAATAAAAATTATAACAAACTTGTGAAAAAAGGCAAAGTACCGCCTAGTTTACTTTCCCTGCTTTGTTAACTAACTTAACAAAATATAAAAAAGGAGAGAGAAACAAAAAAAAACGTGTATTGAATATCCACCAGAGGTGGATCTTGCACATCAAACAAGTTTTCAATTTATTTTTTGATCAATGGTTATAATCTTTAATTTCAAACTCATATGTATATTAGTTCTCATGTAGTGAGTAAACTAGTTCATATGAATGCTTGAGGTTTGGCATGGGATTGTTACCCGCTTTCAAAACGTGTTCTGATGATGGGAACCTAGAAAATTCCCGAAATAGATCTATCAACACATTCCTGAAAGGGTCAAATAATAATTTGAAAACAAAAACTCTATAGATTATTTGTTAGGACAATATCCTAATGAAGAAATATAGAGTATATGGCCTCGAACTTGAATAATTTTCATTTTCAATTTTAAGTTTCTCTATGAAAATTACAAGTTCACAGTCAGAATACAAATGAAGTTTTTAATTGAATTTTATATTATAAATTATGAATTTTATAGCAGAAATTTATTTGTTTGTTTATTTTTTTTACATAATTTTATTATTTTAAATAATAAAACCAAAATTTTATGAAAAAATAATAATAAGTACACTGTTTTTTTTTAGTAATTTATTATTTACTTTACTAGTTGTTTTACCAGTGCTTGCCAACGTTTTAAAATTATGATTTTGGTACTTGCGAAGCACTCATTGCCAGTGCTTTGCCAACATTTTAAAAAGAAACGTATAAGCCATGTCCAGTGTTATCATTTTGGGGTAGCAAAGCACATATTTTATCATTAAAAAAGCACTTTATTATTTGTTATCCCAATGATTGCCAACGTTTTAAAATTATGGTCTTGATACTGGCAAAGCGCTAATTGCCAGTGCTTTGCCAACGTTTTTAAAAGAAACGGATAAGCCCAACCCGGTGTTATTGTTTTGGGGTTGGCAAAGCACTTATTTTATCATTAAAAAAAGCACTTTATTGGTTGTTCTGCCAATGATATGCCAAAGTTTTAAGTTTATGGTTTTGGTACTGGCAAAACGCTCATTGCCAGTGCTTTGCCAAGCCCTGCCCGGCGTTATCATTTTGGGGTTAGCAAAGCACTTAAAACTTCAGAAATCTAACACTCTGGCTACGCTCATACCACCGTTGAAAGCACTGGGCCAATGCTTTGCCGTTCGTATTTTCTTGCTGGGAAGTGTTGAGATAGGGAGTTTTGCAGGAAGTTAGTACATGTTAAAACAGCAGTTTGTAAATTGAGTATTTTATAGAGGTATAAAACTTTGAAATGGAATAAAAAAAAGATGAATTTTTTAAATTGGCATGAAATTTACTTTATTCGAAAGGGAATTTTCTGGCATTATCATTTAAATATGACTTCTGGCCAAGGCTGTCTCGGACGTAGTCTAATTTGGAGGTCCCATTTTCGATGACTTTTTACAAACATTTGGGGCCATATATTGGTAATAACGCGGCGAATGTTGTCCTACAAGGGGTCAATCGTTTCGGGCTTATCGGCGTAGACTAGCGACTTCACATATCTCCACAGAAAATAGTCTAGCGGCGTTAAATCGCGGTTACCAAATGTTTCCTTCAATAAATCAATTGTGGCACGAGCTGTGTGATATTTTTGCTCCGTCTTGTTGAAACCACAGCTCCTGCACATCATGGTTGTTCAATTGATGAACGAAAAAGTCAGTAATCATGGCTCTATAGCGGTCACCATTGACTGTAACATTCTGGCCAGCATCGTTTTAAAAAAAAACGGACCAATGATTCCACCAGACAGTTTTTTCTGGATGTAACGGTGTCTCAACATACACTTGAGGATTATCATTACTCCAAATACGGCAGTTTTATTCTATAGTATTAATTGCTCTGATGGACGATTATGTAGTGCGCGATACGTATTTCGAACAGAACCATGATTTTTGAACAGAACCATGATTTGCACAATTTGGAAGCGTTGTTCAGGCGTCTATTCATGTTGAAATGCCAAACCAAACTAAACATAAACACTCGACAGCTGACAAAATGGCCGCCAGTTAAGAAAGTGTTGCGAACTTAAAGTTCTATACCTGTATAAAAAGCACCCTTTATAAGGTGAATTATCATAAAAATGGTTTGACATTATTAATCATCGGAATTAGCTGCAATTTCAATTGTCCCCCATTTTTAACACAAAAACAAAAATTCTTTCTTTATACATAGCTTTTTTACCAAAACACTCATATTTCCAGAATAGCATATCGAGCCCTATCTGCCAAAAAGATTTAAGCTAAACAAATAGATTATTCAATCATTCCTCAAATGTCATATCTCTAGGAATTTAAGCAAATATTGCCCACCTTCCCTCCCTTTTTTGTTTATTTAGGACAAATAACACTGTGCAACAAATTTCGGGTCATGGCAGAATTCCCTGACCATTCCAACGGAAAATGAAAGTAGACCATTAGTAGACTAAAACCCCCAAAGGGTTTTAAAATCTTTGCTCTTGTTTTGTTTTTATAGGCTTCTGAAGTTGACTCTTTTTTAGCATATTTTTTGGTAGTTTTTTTACTATGGATGAAAATAAAATGTTGAAATGGGTAAAAATAGAATGCAATAACGACTAAAGCGAGGATGCTCATCACACAGACTGTTTGGTAGCTTCTTTGGAAATGTGGTGTTCAAAATGAGCTAAATCGGTCCAGCGCTTCAAAAGTTATGACTGAAAATGTAAGGCTGCCTCAAAATGTTTCATACAAATGTGCGAATTTTACTAAATTACGTGACTTGTCAATTTTGTAACCAGACATATAGAGGTGAATAGTGTTGAATATTCACCTCAAGTACTTTTTTCAAGAAATTTTTTTTTCACCTCAAACATTTTTTACCTCGAAATTTTTTTTCACCTCAAACTTTTTTCACCTCAAAAATTTTTTCACCTCCATTTTTGTTTACTACAAGAAAAGATGGACATTTTGTAACCAAAGACATAGAGGTGAATAGTATTAAATATTTCACCTCAAATATTTATTTATTTTTTACTTTTTATTTTATTTATGAATAATTATATAATTACAAATTATACTCTATTACCCTAACCGAGCACTAGCAACGATGGCTATCGGCTCGTTGTAGCGAAAGCAGACCAATGCCTCTGGTGGGAATCGAACCCACGACCCCCGCACTGATAAGCCAGCACGCTACCAACTAGCCTACCGGGGCGCATAATATCACCTCAAATACTTTTTTCACCAAAATTATTCTTCACCTCGATATTTTTTACTGCAATAAATGTTTTCACATTTCCAAATGTTTTTAATCTCAGAGATGTTTTGTCACCTCGATCATTTTTTCTCTCATCAGAAAGTATATAAACTTTTAGGTACTTAATTTTTGTAACTCAATTTTTAACATTTTTTTATTAAAAATGTTTTTAAATTACAGACACAATTTTAACTGTTAAGAGCCCAGTTTAACCTATAAAAATCACTTAATTAATATTGTCTAATTATTGTGTTAATAAATAAATACCATCTCTTGAAGATTTCGTGGTGTTTAAATAATATTTTTATTTGTATCCAAAAAAAAAATTATTTTGCATAATTCACATTGATTTCCAAATTTGAAACGACAAATTTTAGTTTCTTTTAAAAATTACACAAAATTTACTTTTATTTTAAAAAACGTAATACATTTTCGAAAGAAATTAAGGATGAATAATAATTATTATTAATTTTTAGACGTCATTGACAAATTTAGGACACGCAATTACGTCGTTATTGTCGTTACTCGCGATTACGTACTTGTAGTAGAATTGAACAATTTCCATGACAAATTTTGGGGTAAAAAATGTCAAGGTGTAAAACGTTTTAGGTGAAAATAATTTTGGTGAAAAAAGTATTCGAGGTAAAATATTCAATACTATTAACCTCTATGTCTCTGGTTACAAATGTCCAACTTTTCTTGTAGTAAACAAAAATCGAGGTGAAAAAAATTTCGAGGTGAAAAAGTTTGAGGTGGAAAAAAATTTTCGAGGTGAAAAAATTTGAGGTGAAAAAAAAAATTGTTGAAAAAAGTACTTGAGGTGAATATTCAACACTATTCGACAAAATTTCAGTTTATGGGGGACACCCCTGGAAAAAAAAAAAAAAATGCCACGCCCCCTTAAATGACCCCAGGAGTGCGAAAATCATAATGAATAAGGGGGCTCACGCCCCTTATGGGCGTGGCAGTCGAAAAACGACCCGGCCCACCTACGTAGACAATATGGGTATCAAATGAAAGCTAATGTCTTCACGATTCCAAAAATAGCCGTAGTTGCCAGATCGGGCGATTTTTGTAGCCGATATGGCCATTTTGGCAAAATTTGGGGTGGGGGAAATTTTTTTTTTTCCTTTTTTTTTGCTTATATTTTGTTAAAATCAAACAAAAATGAGCATTTTGTGCGAAAAGATTACTATTGTTAGCGTTACCCAGGGATTACCGCGTGGAGGTCATAGTAAATCAATCCCCTTGGAGAAGCATGAGAACTCACGTAAAGTTGTGAGTTTCCACGCTTCTCACGGCCAAGATGCCATCTGCATCTAGTCGTCTTCATCCTCATCTTCACTGTCTTCAGACTCATCTACAATCTCTGGCACGGGGTCTAGCGGATTGTAAAGCGGGTTAGTAAAGTTTTTCTGCGTGACCGGCCTACGGCCGGGCTTAGGGGTTTTTAACTCCAGTATGTCTTAATTCTAGACGGCGGGGATCTCGAGTGCTCGGCCTCTGGCCGAGCTAAAAAGAAATAAACAAAAAAAGTCCTTCCCCCATTTTATAAAAATTAACATATCTTCCTCAAATTCTGGACGATCTGGCAACTACGGGTATTTTTGGAATCGTGAAGACATTTCCTTTCATTTGATATCAATATTGCCTAAGTAGGTGGCATGGGTCGTTTTTCACCCCCGCCCCTATTTAACAAAAATGGCCGTATCGCCTGCAAAAACCGCCCGATCTGGCAACTATGGCTATTTTTGGAATCGTGAAGACATTAGCTTTCATTTGATACCCATATTGTCTACGTAGGTGGGCCGGGTCGTTTTTCGACTGCCACGCCCATAGGGGGCGTGAGCCCCCTTATTCATTATGATTTTCGTACTCCTGGGAACATTCTGAAGGGGATGGCATATTCAGATTTTTCTCTAGGGGTGTCCCCCATAAACTGAAATTCAGCCCACTATTCACCTCTATATGTCTGGTTTCAAAATGGACAAGTCACGTAATTTAGTAAAATTCGCGCATTTGTATGAAACTTTTGAGGCAGCCTTACCTTTTCACTCATAACTTTTGAAGCGATGGAGCGATTTAGCTCAGTTTGAACACAAACACTTCTAAAGAAGCTACCAAATAGTCTGTGTGAAAATGAGCATCCTCGCTTTCGTCGTTATTGAATTTTAGTTTTACCCATTTGAACATTTTATTTTCATCCATAGTAAATAAAGAGCAAAAATATGCTAAAAAAGTGTCAACTTTATGGGCCTATAAAAACGAAACAAGAGCAAAGATTTCAAAACCCTTTGGGGGTTTTAGTCTACTAATGGTCTACTTTCATTTTCCGATTGAATTGTACGTGATGTTTTTTCCTCGTTGCACAGTCTAATTAATAGACCCGTATTTATTTTAGGTGCGCAATAATGCGTTGTCCCGTTCTGATTAAATATAAACATGTTAAAATAAAAACCTGCAACACAAAAAATTTAAAACGCACTAATTTAAAGTCAATTCATAAACAAAAATAAAACAAAAAATTCAACTTTTAATGAGATAGGGCTTTTTCTTTCAAAATAATGCTTAAATAAGTTTGAACTTTTTTAAAATGACTATAAATCCGTTATTTGTAATCACAACTTTCAAAATTTTTTAAGAGTTGTGTATTTGAGAATGGTCTACTAGAATACGATAAAAAACACAATTTCGAAATAAATCGGGCGGCGAAATTTTCCTGTCAGAATTCTGCACCCACAATTTTTTGTTTGTTTTGGCATTCGTTTAGTAAAAATAGGATGGCAATTTACAAATTCTAAAACAATTTTTAGCTAAGGGCTAAAAAAATCAGGACTCCAGAGTATATCTGCTAGAGTTTACAATTTTCGACCGATTCCAGATAGTTATTAGCAGGACCACTAGAAATATACAATACCCTAAAAAATGTATTGTACGACCATTAAAAATGCCGTAAAAAATAGAACATATGCTCTTTAAATTTAAAAAATATGCTCTTAAAAATACAATTTATTAAAAATTCGTAATTTAAAGCTTTTTTTTTCAGTACAGTGCAAGTACTTCCGTGCAATTTATTTCAATTGCCAACAAAAACAGGAGATAAAAGGGTTGCGAACTCTAGAAATTGTAGACATTCTGTTTATTAAAAAAAAAAAAATTCTATTAAGAAAAATGTAAAAAGGAAAAATATGCCCTAAAAGTTCAAAACTATGCTCTATCAAAATATGCATGCTATATTTAGAGCAAAATATATATTAAGAGCAAAATATACAAAATATGCTCTAATAAATCGATGTCAGAATTCGTCAATTGTTCTGAAAAGGATAAATATCTCATGAATTTTTCTGATCGCTCTGCTTCGTTTGGAAAATTTACCTTTGAGCATAGATGGTAACCTGATCGATACTGGATATGCGGTTTGGAAAAATTAAATTTGGGGACGGATGGTAACCGGATCGATGTTGTTATTGGTAAAGGTAACGCTATTTTCTCTTATTTCGGTAACGATATTTTAGGGGTAACGATATTTCAGTTATTTCCGCAAAGGTTTTTTAGCGTAACGGTATTTTTCTTATTTCGGTAACATTATTTTAGCTTTAACGGTATTTTAGTTATTTCGGTAACGTTGTTTTACGTATAACGGGTTTTCAGTTATTTCGGTAACGATATTTGATATTTTTAGCCCGGTTATACCTGAATTCTAATGACTAGCTAGTTTATGATCACATTTTGGGAAAATATATCTATTTACAGCGATTATTTTTTCTGGTTTTGATAGATGACTTCTATAAAAATATTTTAAGGATAAAGCTATTTAATTTATTTTGGCAATGGTATTTGAAGGATATTGGTATTTTCGTTATATCTGTCACGGTATTTTACGGAAAAATTTAAAAGTAAATGTAACGAAAATGAAAATTATTTAAGTTCAAGGCCATACTCTATATTTCTATATTAGCAAATTGTTCTAACAAATAATATATAGTTTTTTGTTTTCAAATTTATTAATTGAACACTTTCAGGAATGTGTTGATAGATCTATATCGGGAATTTTCTAGGTTCTCATCATCAGAACACGTTTTGAAAGAAGTGACTCTATCAACTATATAGATTATTTGTTAGGACAATATCCTAATAAAGAAATATAGAGTATGGCCTCGAACGTGAATAATTTTCATTTTCATTGCACAATTAAAGGTCGAAAAAACATAATTTTTATTTTTAATAAAAATTATATCAAACTTGTAAATGTAATAGTTTTAACATAATATTATAATTCAAATTTGTTTATTTTTAAATCAGATGAAAATGTTATAAAATTATCCGATATATTGCAACTAAAGTATTGTACTTTATTTCGGGTAATTTTACTCTGTCTTTATGATAGCAATAAAGTACGCAAAAGTACTTTATTTCTCATGATTTGATTTATCTAGAATTCAAAATTGATTCGGATGTTTTTAGTCAGAGCGAAATGAACGGGATAATATATATTTTTTTCCAATTGCCTTTTTTTATATTATTGGTTACTCTTTCTTAAGACCATGTCTACACCTAACATAAATTGCTGTAAAATTTAATTTAGGTGTAGCCGTGGGGTACACTTTTGACGATTTTTCGGAAAGATAATCTGGCAGCACTGATTGGTTATGTCACCTGTTTTTTTGTTTCAGTGCAATAAGAATACGATTTATAGGCTTAGGGCCGTTATTACAACTTGCCTTTAAAGTAAATGTTAGTAAAAAGTAACTTCAGCTAAAATGAGGAATAAAGTGAGCTATAATGTTTTTCGTTATTACAACTTCCCAATGAAATAAAATTAATATTTTTGATAATGTGGCAGCACCAAACTAAAAACCGATTATTGGTTTATGAATTGGTTTATAAAAATACGTAGTGGCAATGTACTTTTATTTATTTGTTTACAAACAAACAATATTTTGTGAAATTCGGTTTTGAAATTCGGTATTTTCTTCTTTTTCTTTATAGAGCAGAAAATGTGGTAACTTTAAACACATAAACCCTACGTTTAAAGTTAAAGTCAACAATATCTTCCCTTTAGCTTATCGGTCACTTTTAGCTTAAAGTATACTTATAATAACGAAAAACTAATAAAAAATAGCTATTGGCAAGTTTGTAATAATGGCCCTTAATAGATTTATGATAAAAAATAAACCATGGACAGGGATAATAGTAGTAAGCAAAGTACTCCTACAAAACGTAATTTTGATAATGAAAAGGATCAAGGAGATAGTGAATTTGTTACACCGAAAAATACGTCAAAAAATTAATACAATGAAACCAAAGAACAAACGATTTCAGAAGTATAAAAAGCAATGGGAAAATGAGCGCGGTGATTGGTTAACTAATGATCCACAAAATGAATATAATGGAACATACAAATGGTGTGGACTAATATTTTCGATCGCTTCCGCTGGCATAGTACAGGTAAGTGTGTTTGTGGTATAAGGGATGGCAAAATATGAAGGGATTATTCTTATTATTTTTAGGTTAAACAATACCTGCAAAGAAAACAACACAAATCAAAATCAGAAATGAAGAACACATCCGGACTACTTGAGAAGTTTCTAGACACTTCTTCTGCTTCCACATCGTCTAGAAGTTCATTCTGCAGTTAAAAAGAAAATGTTGTAGCTGAGTTAGCCCGAACATATCACACTGTAAAACATAATAAAGGGTCCGCCAAATAACTTTTTTTTTTTGAACTCCTGAACCAATTGGACTTTGTATGGCGTCATACCAAGGTCTTTATGCAAAATTCGTCTCAATGATGTCTCCGAAATGTTCAATTGTTGAGAACGACGATGAATTGATGTTGATGGCGCTTCACGCACACTTTCTGCCACAGCAGCAATATTCTCGGGTGTACGCACTGTTTTTGGCTTTTCACGCTCTGGTTTATCGATGAGGATGCCAGTTTCTTTCACTTTTTTCACAAGATAACGAACATACGGACCATATTCGTTCAGCGGAAGGATACAACTAATTATCTGTCAAATCACACATGAGCTAAGTGTTACCATTCACGAAATAAGCACTAGTTGAACAAAAAAAACGTTAGATGGCGGACCCTTTATATCCTACAATAGCACGGATTGCACTATAAAATTAAATAATACTATTTATGTCAATTCAAGTGCAGCTACAGGAATTCGTCTAGCTAGAACAAAAATGGAGGCACTACCCTATGGGGAATTGGACCGTTTCTGCGTGTGGTACAGGATTGGTACCTTCGTGCCAGAGACCAGTCGTCTGCTAAACCCTACCCTATGCAAGCAACTGGCAACTTTAACATTGACACATTATTATTAAATTGGTCACCTATTAGAAGTTATTTTGTAAGCTTAGACAACTGTCCAATGATTTTACAAAATTTATTAATGCTAAACAACACAGAAACTTATATGATTGAAATTTATTTGTATTTTTGTAGTCACATGTTAAATTTATTTACTAAAGCTGTAAAATCTCTAGAAGCCAATTGCATAACAATATTAGATATTCATGGGAAAATGGTCAATTTAAGAGATGGACTAACACAAAGAAAACAAGATCTCTTCTTTGGCTATGAAGCAATCAAAAAATTAAACTGTTATCGTCACCGGAACTGACAAGAAAAACTCATACGAATTTTTTATTATTTATTGATAAAGGCCTCATTAGTTGTTACTTTCTGTTGCCGTTCTGTGTCGTTCTGTTCTGTAGGCAATATTTTGTAATTACTTTTTCTGTGAAAGGAATCAGCTATTTAAAAAGTAAAAGAAACTCAAACCAAAAACATTCATATCAGGGATGATAAATGCGATTTTAAAATAGTACCAACCTGCATATTAAATAGTACTTTTTCGGCAGCCTTAAGGCAGAATTAGTTTTCATGGTACTATTTG